>CM056382.1:28795862-29007954 GCA_029718625.1 Synaphobranchus kaupii | reverse complement strand
AAATACTCATTTTGCTGTTGTTGCTAAGGTACGCAGACTGCGTACCTCTGCGTACAGCTGGGGGCACCACTGGACTAAACTATTATCTTTTTTTTCTTTTTTTTAAATGTTTTTTTTGACTGTGGTTGATTTTTTTAGGGTACCCCCTGTAACGTCCCGTTCCCATCCAGTCCGTTTTCCGTTTTGCCTTGTCCCTCCGTGTCATGTTTGATTCCCTTGTCCATGTTTTCCCCCGTTGCTACAGGCTGGGCGTGCCCTTCTGTTTGTTTCACTCTGTTCCCCCCACTTTGGTTTCAACCTATCTCCTTCCCCCCTTGTTGCATGCATTCCCCACCGGTCAATTAGTCAATCCCCCTCGGTTACATTCCTCACGCTTTCCTGATTGTTTCCAATCACACTGTCCCTATTTAACCCACCTGCTGTCTCCCCTCCAGTGTTGGATCATTACTTGTGTTGCCTTCCTTACCCTGTTTGCTTCTCTGTACCCGGCTCCTGAAATCTGTTCCTGTTATCTCTGTCCTTGTTGCTAACTTCAGTTAGGTTCCGTCTAGGGGCTTAAATGCTCACTGCCTGCTGTTGTTGCTCCAGTCTTGTTCGTTTTGTGGTTTTTCCCTGTTTGTAAACTGCCTGTCTTGTTAACCACCCTTCATTGTTCCTGCCAGTCTGTAGCTGTGTACCTCTCCCTGTTTGTGTTACGGTGCCTTCCGTCCAGTCCAGTTCCAGCCCCAGTATCCCGTTGGACTACCCAGTCCAGATCCAGTCCAAGCTCCAGTACCAGTCCGGTTCCGGTTCGGAACCCAAAGTCCAGTTCCGGTTTGGAACAGTTTGCTGTTTCCACTGTACCAGTTACCGTTGGACCTCCCGGTCCAGTTCCAGTCCGGTTCCGGTTTGGAACAGTTTGCTGTTTCCACTGTACCAGTTCCCGTTGGACCTCCCGGTCCAGTTCCAGTCCAGTTTCCGGTTCGGAACCCAAGTCCAGTTCCGGTTTGGAACTTGAGTGGTCTACAAGTCCAGCTCCGGCTTGGAGCACGTAGCTGTGGCCAAAGACTTCCTCATTCCTTGTGTTATAGTGTTTTGCCTATGTACAGCTTGGGACTGCCCCAAGCTTTCCCTTAATAAACTCCCTTTTCTGTTCCCCTTTGTCTCTGAGTCGTGCACTTAGGTCCAACCTCCCCCAGGATCGTGACACCCCCTGGTAAAAAAAAAAAACGCCGGGACTAGAGTCAAAAAGTAATTGGAAGTAATAGTTCTGTTTAATTTTCGTTAGGCTAATGAATGATAAACATACAATTAAAAGTTAAAATATTATTGTTGTCGTTAGCTGTTTTAATTATGTTTGCTAGCAAACCAAAACCTTCCTGTGAAGGGTGTCCATGATGACAAGTCCCCAGTTGTGCAGCTTGAACGCACTGATGTCGGTAATGAACCACCTCCGATATCCGACCTCCCACACAAGCAGGGTTAGACAGCGAACATTTTACCGTAATTACTCAATTTTACGCATGCGCTTTTCAACAACGGGGAACAGACAGCCACTCAGCCAGTTACCCACATCCAGGCGTTTAGGCTCTGCGCTCTGCGTCCGGGAAAAAAAAAGTATGACTATTTGCACACAAGCTAATGAGAGGCATCAACAAGAATTACCAGTAATGAAGACGTTGAGTAGCACAAAATACCCCCACCTTGCCCAGCTGGCAAGAAAGTACCTGAGTGTTCCCGGGACATCAGTGTGGTCGGAGCGCGCAACTGTCCACAGCTGGGAATGTTGTTAACAAAAAGCACTTGGCTCTGGACACGGAACACGTTGATCAGCTTATATTCCTGGCAAATAATTTGTCATAGAGCTCCGGAAGCACTTGGGTGGTTGCTAGGGCTCCACGATATATCGGCTATTCAAGATATATCGATATATTTTCAAATGGGATACAAAATTAGACAATATCGTTTATATCGATATATGTCATGTTGCGTCTCTCTGACTCGCTCCGAGTTGCTTGGAGTGTCACCCGGCGTCTAGACCGCAAGCGTGTCAGGACGACACGGAACCGGTATAGACAGTCGCTTCAGTGTCGCGTTAACGCTTTCGTCACACGAGCGCGACGCTGACGTGACGGCTGCGGTCTAGACTTACCAGGAGTCGCGTGAGAAACTTTCAAGCTACCTACAGTCAGCTAGTGTCGAGAGTGATAGAGATAGTGATAGTGATAGAGATAGATCCTCTCCAATGATGGAAGGAGCATGAAGATATCTTTCCAGCACTGAGCCAACTGGCGAAGAAATATCTTTGCGTACCAGCGACCAGTTCCCCTTCCGAAAGGGTTTTCAGTTGCAGCGTAAACATTGTAACCTAACACAGGGCATCACTGAAGCCTGAGGCAGTGGATAGGCTTGTTTTTCTTGCACAAAACCTCCTGTAAGATACAGGAGGGCTACATAGGAGGAAATGCTTGTTGGCCTGTTCTGTTGGTAATTTTGTTCTGTTTACATTCTTGTTTTTTGCACAGCTGTCTATGTAGGAGATGAAAAACTGTACGCTTTTTATTTAATATAGACTATTTATTATTTTATATATTTTTTCATTCAATTTTGACACCATTCTAGTTGGCACCACATAATTTGTCAGAGCTTTTAAGAGGGATGTATGTACAACTCGCCCAAGATATTTCTGTTTATGCCAGCAGCCAAAGTTCCTTGAGGGCAAAACCAATGCTCTAACTGGCAGCTATTGATAGCACATGTTGATATATTGAGCAGTATTACTGACTCGTGTTTTAATAAAAGTGCTTGTGACATCTCACATGTGGCTTTTGACTTACAATGAAACATTTAACCCTCTTCATAGAAAATATCAAGATATATATCGTATATCGCCATTCAGCCTAAAAATATCGGGATATGATATTTTGTCCATATCGTGCAGCCCTAGTGGTTGCTATGGTAACCGCACCGGCCGCCATGTTGGGAGTATGATATAGCGTTAGCAAAGTATAGCTACTATTACTAGAAAAGAAAGTGTAACTTTAGCTAACTAAAAACACACAAAATGAAAAAAACTGAAAAAGGAAGAGCGACAGATTAAATACCATATGTAGAAAAATTGCTGGTTGATGCCAAAAAAAGTTGCATAGAAAACATAAGCACAATCAACAATGTCGATCCATATGAACTGCCGGCTAAGCACTGGACTAGGGATCCGGATTTGCTGCCTCCACTCACCTACCTTGACCTAGTGAACGATCTCGTTTATGGTCTGAGTGCCTACACTATGCAGGAATTTAAGAACTATAAGTCATTGGAAGCGCACAAACAGTTCACTAATGGCTGGGTCCAAGAGCTATCAACAAGTCGGCCAACTGTGACAACACAGTTGTTTCAGCGAAAGTTGCTTTTCTTTACTTTGTTAGCTGTCGTTAACGTTACTTTACTCAACTATTGACGCATACCAACAACATAGGTGTCAACCCATAGTTTTCCCGTATAAAACACGGTTTTTCAAAGGTATAGGCTACGGGCATTTAAGGTTATGATACGGGAAATCTACTCTAATACGTTTTTCCCCCCCAAACGTTTTCCAACATAATTAATTAAATCGCAGCAATCACATTTTCTTTCTCCTTTTCTTTAGGGTCAGTCATGTGGGGTGTCAAAGTGACTGTCCAACTGTTTTAAAATGAACACCCTGCTGAATTTGTAGCCTATGTAGCTACACAGTCATTATTATGTGAGAAGCTAAATAGCCTACAGGAACATAACCTATTAAATAAACTTGAATCAGACAAATAACTGGTGGCTAGTGATTTTAATATAGGAATAGATAGATAATGTTCTATACGGTTTTTGGTGAATGTATACAGTTTTGTCCTATGCAAGATGTTTCCATCACATCTCCGGTGTCTGTGTAGCCTACTTAACGTAGCCAACTACTGCGGTAGATGACTAGCTGTTGGACCCAGTCGTTCGTGAACTGTTCGTGCGCTTCCGAGGGTACCGGCTGCTGAAGGCATTCTCTACCCGCCTCCCGTCGTAGGCTGAGATGCGTCCCTATCCCTGACTGCCCCCTGCATCCAAAAGCATGTTTTACACACAATCTGGCTGATTTACCTGAAAATGTTGTAGCGATCCGTCAGAATTAATACACACACCGTTAACGTTACAGATCTGTGAATAAACGGTCTATTTAACGCGTTTGTTTACTAAAGAAACCCACTCTTTTTAAAGGGAAACGGGAAAAAGATTAGTGAATTACTTGACTCAGACACGGGTCCAGAGGGAGAGTATACTCCCAACATGGCGGCTGGTCTAGAATGCAACGCTTGTGACGTCAGCTTTCCGAGCTCTATAGGCTAGGCCTACAGACCAATTATATTGTTTACAAACAATGTTGCAGCTGGATAATGCGCAAAACCTGGAACATTCAAATTTTTTTTATTTTATTTGAGTCAGCCTGATCTGTCCTTGTAAGCTAACGTTAGCTAACTCATGACACGCTAACGATGCTAACACCGGTCAATGGCGTTTCCCATTATACATTAGCTAGCGAATGCTAACTCCCTATAACTATCATCCAAAGTACAGTTGAAGTCAGAAGTTTACATAAACTTAGGTTGAAGTCATTAAAACTCATTTTTAACCACTCCACAGATTTCATGTTAGCAAACTATAGTGTTGGCAAGTCAGTTAGGACATCTACTTTTGTGCATGACACAAGTAATTTTTCCAACAATTGTTTAGACAGATTATTTCACTATATCACAATTCCAGTGGTTCAGAAGTTTACATACACTAAGTTGACTGTGCCATTAAACAGCTTGGAAAATTCCAGAAAATGATGTCATGGCTTTAGAAACTTCTGATAGGCTAATTGACAGTGGTGTACCTGTGGATTTATTTTAAGGCCTACCTTCAAACTCAGTGCCTCTTCGCTTGACATCATGGGAAAATGAAAAGAAATCAGCAAAGACCTCAGAAAGAAAATTGTGGACCTCCACAAGTCTGGTTCATCCTTGGGAGCAATTTCCAAATGCCTGAAGGTACCACGTTCATTTGTACAAACAATAGAACACAAGTATAAACACTATGGGACCACAAAGCAGTCATACCGCTCAGGAAGGAGACGCGTTCCATCTCCTAGAGATGAACGTGCTTTGGTGCGAAAAGTGCTAATCAATCCAGAGAACAGCAGCAAAGGGCCTTGTGAAGATGCTGGAGGGAACAGGTACAAAGTATCTATATCAAAGTCTATATCCAAAGTAAAATGAGTCATATATCGACATAACCTGAAAGGCTGCTCAACAAGGAAGAAGCCACTACTCCAAAACTGGCATAAAAAAGCCAGCCAGCACATGGGGACAAAGATCTTACTTTTTGGAGAAATGTCCTCTGGTTTGATGAAACAAAAATTGAACCGTTTGGCCATAATGACCATCGTTATGTTTGGAGGCTTGCAAGCCGAAGAGCACCATCCCAACCGTGAAGCACGGGGGGTGGCAGCATCAAGTTGTGGAGGTGCTTTGCTGCAGGAGGGACTGGTGCACTTCATAAAATAGATGGCATCATGAGCAAGGAAAATTATGTGGATATATTGAAGTAACATCTCAAGACATCAGCCAGGAAGTTAAAGCTTGGTCGCAAATGACTCTTCCAAATGGACAATGACCCAAAGCATACTTCCAAAGTTGTGGCAAAATGGCTTAAGGACAACAAAGTCAAGGTAATGGAGTGGCCATCACAACCTCAATCCAATTGAAAATTTGTGGGCAGAACTGAAAAAGCGTGTGCGAGCAAGGAGGCCTACAAACCTGACTCAGTTACATGAGTTCTGTCAGGAGGAATGGGCCAAAATTCCAGCAACTTATTGTGAGAAGCTTGTGGAAGGCTACCCAAAACATTTGACCCAAGTTAAACAATTTAAAGGTAATGCTACCAAATACTAACAGAGTGTATGTAAACTTCTGACCTACTGGGAATGTGATGAAAGAAATAAAAGCTGAAATAAATAATTCTCTCTACTATTATTCTGACATTTCACATTCTTAAAATAAAGTTGTGATCCTAACTGACCTAAGACAGGAAATGTTTACTAGGATTAAATGTCAGGAATTGTGAAAAAATGAATTTGGCTAAGGTGTATGTAAACTTTCGACTTCAACTGTATTTGTAACCTTATGTTGTTTACAGATGTGGTAGTTAGGTACAGGAAAATATCTTGTCTGATATGAAATGGGCACTACACGGACAAGACGTACGAATCAGTCCAATAGTTCAGCCACAAAACTCTTCTGTTTGCCTTAAATGGTCCCTTTTTAGACAGTATTCTGTAAAAGTGAAGACCACCTTTCTGGCTGTACTGATTTTGACAGCCAACAGCACAACAAGACATTATTGAAGGGTGTTTTGTTTCCTATTTGTTAGGCTCGTAGCTATTCTAGCCTCTGCCAGCTGATATATTATGAAAACAATAACAATGTTTTTTTTTGCAACCAGTCTGCTCATGCATCCAAATGATGTGACCCAATAGAATAGTGTACCCTATTGGTACATGTAACATTTACAAATGTGCTTTGTAGCCTACAGTACTAATTTCTTTATTTAGTTTGCCTATAAAAGTAGCCGTCCCAAATTGTCATGGTATTGCTGAAGGAGCCCAATCACTGTGAGGATTTCTTATTAACATATCCTTTATCATTAACATATTTTTGAATAGCCTACAAGTGGGCAGGCCTAACCGCCTGGATGTGGGTAAACTGGCTGAGTGGCTGTCTGTTCCCCGTTGTTGAAAAGCTCATGTGTAAAATTTTGAGTAATTACCTAAGATATCTTGCGTGTCCACCATTCTTCAACTAGTGTTCAGTTGCCTGCGAGCTACTCTTCCCGATTGGCAGAATGTCTCTCTCTAGAGTAATTTTGATTGGTGCATACACATGTGGATTTCCCTCCCCCCCAATCATACACGGGAAAATGCCAAAATGATTCGTATTTTTGTGTGTCCATATCTTGAGATTTGTAGTTTGAGATTTGTAGAACAGGATCCGTAGTTTTGCACAAAACACGCACAAGTTTTGCACAAAACACGCGTGGGTTGTGAAACGCGTGTAAATAATATTGGCACTAAATTCGCTCCATAAGATACAGTGGTGTTCAAAAAAATAGCAGTACAACATCTATAAACAATACCTGTTTGACCTGTTTTTTTTTCACAGAATGAATGAATTCTCTAATTAAACTCCACACTGCTATTATTTTGAACACGCCCCTTTCAATGAATGAGTCAATTACTCAGAACAAGCAGCGTGCATTTCATGACAGTTGGGTCTGTTGTTTTTCTATTACACTACTACATCTACAAGTAAATTATTTGCCATGCAGAAATATCACTACTACTAATAAGAGTGGTTCATCAGGTTACTGATGTTGTACTGCTATTTTTTTGAACACCACTTTAGATGGATGAAGAATGTGTAAAAAATATTTAGATTGCAAAATCCATCTCCATGAGTGCGGTCTGATTTGAGATGGAATAAATAAGAGGGTAGGCTGTTCCAAATAAGATAGAAAGGCCTACTCATTTACAGTATAACATTTCTCGATTTGGCAAAGATTGAATTATGAGCCTGTAATTATCGCATAAAGGCAAGATATATTAAAATGCACAATCACACGGGAAAAACAAGACGGCGATACCATACAATAACAGTAACAGCATCAAGGTGAATAATGCTGTAGAACTAAGAGTACACAAACCACAGTGCCAAAAAATTATCAACAACTTACCTCATACTAACATCATACTCATTTTATTTTCATATTATTAAACCAGACTCACCCCAAAGGGCCAGCCGCAAGTACCAGTCTCTCCAGATCCAGGCCACTCATCATGACATATACGCCTTTGTTGAGTGGGCCCAGGACGTTCTCCTCTGAGAAACACAATTTCACTTCAATCAGCACCTGCCTATAGCACTCAAGAAACCCAACGGTGTGGGGACCCAGCTGGCTAGACAGCAACACAGGTGGCAGCACTACATTGCGGGCGAGTGTCTTAATGTTCCCATATTGGGAAAAAAGTTCCAGTGAAATGAATGGACATTTGTGGGGGGGTGAGGGAATAGTTACATGAAACATGTGTGATCTGGTACTGCAGATGGGCCAAAGAGCAAGGAGAGCAGTTTTTGGCTGTGAGAAAGGAAATTCTATTAGGAGCGAGGAGGCCAAACCTGGAGATAAAGACCCTTAGCTGGAGACAATCAAGTCAGACAGAGAGGGAAAGTATGAAGCCAGACAAATCTGAGAGGAGAAATGCTTCTGTCATGAACCAGCTTAGAAGCCAGCATATCATCCCTATACCCATCAGTACAATTCTAGGGAAAGATTGTCTCTGAGCTTAGTGGGATGAAGTGTGGAGACAGAGGGGAAGTCGAGACAGAATGCAAATGAAGCCTGTGTTAAAAGAGAATAAATATCAGAAGCAATAAAATTATCTTATCTGAACATCCTCGCAATTACAAGGGAATCGTTTTGGTTAGAATTTGAATACACCAACATTAGTGCTTGTCTCCACAGTGCGCCAGCCAGGAGGAGCCTTGATAACGACAGGGGGAAGCAAGTGGCAACACCAGCTTTCTGGGTCAAGAGGTGCCGGCTTGGCTAGAGACCAGGTGTGGCCCAAAAAGGCCTAAAAGACTGAGGAAGGATGGCTCCACTGCTCCACTCTGCCAGCACCGGCATCTCTTTCGTTTGTGCTGGCAAGTCTTTTTCAGACGAGGGGCTGCTCTACAACAGAGCTCAGTTGTTCAGCAGATTAAAAATGTATGGCAGGCGGGACGATGCAGCTGTGGGCATGGAAACATGATCAGTGCGCTGGCCTTTCACTTTGCCTGTTCAGTGGAAATCATCATCTAACAAGTATCAAAAACAAAAACACATTTTGTAAAAAATAATAAGCCTGACCTCCCAGTGAACAAGATTTGAACTCCAGAGAAAAATAAAAAGGGAAAAAAGGCTCCTTTAAAGGAGTAAACTCTACTAAACCCCACATTCCACTCAACAACTCCACATTCCATAAGTGAACATTTCACTTCAAAAAAGCACACAAAATGCAAAATAACATACATCCCACTAATCACCAACTAGAAATAATAGGGCCCAGGTTTTCAGCTTGTTGGTGCCATCATTGCAAATAATTTACTAGCAGGCTTCCAATAGTAATATAATCTCTAAAATCTCTGAATCAAAAGGCCAAAAGTTGCATCATAACCAAGAGGAAACAACTTGCCGCCATATTTGAAGCTTTTTTTTTAACCTGGGGCTAAAGAGTGAACTGCAACACCTGGTTGCAAAAAGATCTTGAAACCCCGCCCACACCATTGTAAGTCTATGGAGAAAGCCAAAAAAGAGGCCAATGTTCTCTGCGGAAATATAAACTGAAAAAAACATTTTACACAAGAAATTATGGTTTAACTAATTAATATAATCCCTGCTAATGTCTCCCCTGTGTCAATTAAAAAAAAAAAATTGCATAAATAAAAAAATACAAATTTCTACATTTAGGTTAATTCCGGTGGTTGCAATGTGGCTTGACACATTACCATAAAATTACCATATGACGTATACGGAAACTACGCGTCATGGCTGCCTGGCGCTAAAACAGAGTCGTGGTCATGTTTGATTCATAGACAGGTAAAAAATAATGGTTAATACAATTTTTTCATAGGTTTTAACTAAATGCTCATCTAATGATTTCTCGACATTATTCAACAAAGTCGAATAGAAAGAAAACTGAAACTAGTCTGGTGTGAATTCCCATGAGGACCGAGTAATTTACCCACAAACACACCTGGAATTTTGCAGTCCTCGAAGATGAGCTCACAGGTGTTGGATCCTCGCATTCCAAGCTTGTCTAGCTTCTGGGCAGTGCTGAACCCAGACATGCCCTGGATGGAGAGAACAGTAGGGATAGAGAGAGGGGACCAAATGAGAAGGGTATTGAGGTTGCCACAATGTCAACAGACTTGGGCTTCATATTTGTGTCATATTTGTGCTATGTCATCACTTTGGTTTTCAGACCAAATACCCTCATTGGTATTTCCTTCTGTCATTTGTTAGCTGGGGAAGAGCACTGTGGAGGAATGTTCATTCTCAGCCTTGTCTAAGCTTGACATAAAAAAAAATTGCGATCAATGGTATCCTCACAGGTAAATTAAAAGGATTGCGATCCTGGACACACTTGATTTTGTGGTGAGGTTTTTGTTAGATTTGGCAATGATTATTCCAAAACTGGCCTCATGGTGGTACTCTAAATACTTTTCTTGCCCAGCTTTTAAATGTATATAACAAACTTTGCACCATAGAGGTCTGGTTCTTTGTCCAAGTTTATCTTTCTTGCAGAGGAAAGGTGCTATATGCAAGAGTCTGAATAGGCTATGATAAAGTGAATCGGGCTATTTAAAAGAGTATAACCAGTTAACCAGTATGAAGGGTTAACCAGTATCCCTGTTTAGAATCAATCATGGTAATTGTAAAAACTCTATCAAATTAATGTGCAACCATTTATGAAACTAAAATAAGATTTTATTACCAAGCATAAAAATTTTAAAATATAAAATGTTGTAAAATACAAATGTTGTTTTTACAAAGTGCTAATTGTGTATACCTGTATGCATGTGGGTATATAAACACACACACAGTTTACATGCAAAGTCACACATTATATTGAAGAATTATGTGTCAGTTCAATAGGGTGTATGTATAAGTGGAACAAGAGTATGCTGGTTTCAGGTGGGGATTCTGTGAGGTACAAGGGTGGGGGTGGGGGAGTGAGTAGGGTGGTCATTTCTCACCTTCTCCACGATAAAAGCAGTGATGCCACGAGCCACAGCGTCAGGTTCAGTCTTTGCGTATACGATTAGCACATCAGCATCTGGCCCATTGGTGATCCAGAACTTGTTTCCGTTGAGCACATAGTGGTTACCTTGGGAACCAAAAGAAAAACAAAAAAAAAACGCACCCATGAGCATGTCCCGTTACAGAACCAGTAAATTTACTGAGACCATGTTGTGTTGGTTTGTAATATTCAGCTGTTTGACAAAGCTAATTTAGTCCAGTACTTTTTCATGTTTGCGGGTTAGCCTGAATGAATATGCAAAATTGGGCGTCCCCGAAATAGCGGGAGGTGGTCATGCAAATAGATTACACCTGTAAAGTGATTTACTAAGCCTGAAAGCAAATTTGGGAGGAGGCAATTGCATGTGCATTTTAGTACGCATGGGAAGCAGGTATTAAAAGACACACAATAAATAAGATGATGGCTGTCATTGCAGCAGGGAGGATATGTCGTAATAAACGCCCTCAACGTAGAGAGCAGGTATTTATTTAACAGTAAGAAAACAATTTTTTTAATCATGGATCAAATTGTGTTACAGAATACAGTGGAGTGCAAAGATTTGGGCACCCCTGATCAAAATGCCTTTTACAATTAGTATCTAAGTGAACAGAAGCTAACCTGACCTCTAAATGGTACAAAAGTTTTAAAAAGACACATTTCTTCACATTTTAAAGGAAAATTACTTTAAATTAAATTCAATTTTTTACAGTTTCAAAATAAAAAAAAGAAAAGAAAAAAGGCCCTGTGCCAAAGTTTGAGAACCCTTTTGGATTATTCTTTGTTACTTTTTAAAAAGATGATTACTAAGGCCCAGACCCAGGTGATTTACTCGTTAGGGCTTCAATGAGTCAGGTGAATATAATTCCAGGGTTGAACTATTTATTCTGAAGTAACTCCATGCCTTCTAAAGTATCTGACTGTGGTGGCTGTTCTTTCTGGTGTTAACAACCATGGGTTCCTCTAACCAGTTGTGCAAGGATGTCAGAATCAAGATAGTTCTGTAGGGACAACAGACTACGTTTCCATTCAATCCACAGGCAACACAAGTGAAGTTTGCAACACGGTCCCAGCGTGACATCCGTTGTTAGTGATCCAATCATGTCGTGTGGAAATACGAGACTAAGGGTCATAAAACTCAAACAGATAAGACTGAAAAATTCCAGTCCGTCTCCCCCACTTCTCCAATTTTGCTTTGTGTCAGGAGCACAGCTGCACAAAAGCAGTACTATTTTATCTTCCCCTTTTGCTAGCTACACAGCTACAAAGGTGGACCTCCTTTCTACTCCATTTTGCTTTGTGTCAGCAACACTGAGCTGCAGCGGCATCAGAAAGGCCGCGGAGACGCAAGCGACGTTAGCTTGCCTACCGGCATTTAACCAACTGAATTAACACAACTTCGCCCACGGACAAAGACGCATGCGATAACCAGACGACGTTGGAGAAATTCCAACCAGGAGAAATCCCAACCGGGATAAGAAAGGCCAAAGGAGACGCCCTGGCCATCCACTTCACGGACAAGCTAGCTGTAATCAACTCACGGCGGACTTCAGTAAGACTGATCAAACATCCCAGGCATAGCTTAGAATTGTAGTCTGAATTGTGTATCGGTAATTTGGTTGCATCTCGACTTTGTGCGATAATAATAGCTATAAACTTGCACTGGTTAGCAAGCTAGCCAACTGGCCTATCGTTTCATAGCTAATGTGGTAGTACTAACTAACCCGAACAGGCCTCACTGGTCTAACCCTCTATCCCAACACTGACTAACATTCGTGTGATATGATCTCATTTTAGCTTACTGTAGATGGTTAACAGTATTTCCTGACCGAAGTGTGTGAACTTATTTATAGTAACGTTAGATTTGAGAGCAATAACCACCATAGTGCTGCGACACAGCCAGTTTACTCCACACTCCTTTGTTCTCTGAGCACACGTGGCACGCACACACACACGCATGCACAGACATGTGCATACCCACACAAATGCTCCAATACGCACACAACACAAAATGTCTATTTAGTAGAATGTAGTATTCCTGTTTTTCTTTGTTTAATAAATCTATTTTTGTTAAACCTGGTGTCTGTTTTGATATCATATAAGCACGAGAGCTGAGTCAAACCTAATCATTAGAACGTAATACCTTTAACCCTTATGAATTATTAGTTATTAGTGCTTTGATGGTAAATTGAAGTAGTAGTAATTATAATCCGCAAGCAGCTATTGGGTGTTTGAGCCGTTAAAAGCCTAAAGAAAGTCAAGTATATAAGACATTTAAGAATATAAAAGCAATATGACGTGCAGCTGTGCAATGATACACATTCTATACAAATCAGAAGAATATTTCCTGTTTATCATTGAAAAACAATGTATGTCTATGTCTATAATATTTTTGAATGTAGTCCATTGACTCGAGTGGCTAACTTTTGCTTTGGTAGACCAGGTAGGTAGGTTGCGATGGGAGGCAGTAGTTATACCGGACAACAGCAGAATGACCAAACCAGAGACCATGGTGTGAGACTAAAACCTCTCCCTTCTCTTTAATTTGAAGCAATAATCAATTTTTCTATTAAAAGATAAAGTGTATTATTACACTGTAATATCTCAGTAATTTACTTATTTTTAGTCTCCCATTTTTGAATTTCCCATTTGTTTCCTAATGAAATCTCTATTTTATCCTCTAATTTATTTTATGTATCATCCATCAGTCTCTAGTGTAAAGGTACACTAACCAAAGCAAACAGTTGAAAAATTGTCTTGCAGCAAAGCTACTAAAATGCCTTCTTACCTTACCCATGTGCCCCACCGGCTATTGTTTACCCAAATAAAATTTGCAGAAAATTAAGTCACCATCAAATTAAAAATACCATCATATTCTAAATAACTCATTCAGTATACATTTGCCTTTTCATTTTACCTTTAACTGAAATATGGCTCCTATAAATGTTTTCAGCTATAGCAGCCTTAATAACCATGTCATGCTGTGTCCGAATCAGCACCCTCCCATAGCCTACTGTTCAGTAGGCAGGATGAGAAAGTTGTTAAGTAGGCAAAAAAATGTCTAAATGTAGGATACTTAAAACCCCTGTATGATATACAGTGAGAACCATAATTAATTGGACAGTGACACATTTTTCTGTAGAGCCGTTTTGCGGTGCCGCAAACTTATTCGCTCTGACCCTGCAACACATGCGGTCAGCACTCACACCGCTGGCCGGGTGGTGTATTTTAGGAATCACTAGTTTGTATTGAAATTATTGGATATAGCTCGATAAAAGAATGGATTATGGGCGAACCGTTCATAGCCTTTAAATGTCCACACTGCACCGCAGTTGTGGCACCGATACTGTGTCTGGCTACGGGCGGAATTTTGCTGAGCCTGCTAGGAAAACGCAGCTTAACCCAACTGCACTCAATTCTCTCAGAATGAATAACAGCTAGAAGTATTAACTTACCATTCAGGTTTCTGAAATAGGAACAGTTGTCCAAGTTATTAATTCTGCGGTTGAAGTTTTTGAAACGTATTAAAAGCAGCCTACCTATAAAATCTCTTCACATCCTTAAATAAATTGTGACCATCATTTCACATCACTTAACTTTGACTCCTTTCAACTTGGAAGTTCAACATAACGGCTGCATTAGTAATAAATAACTGTACTCACGTTTACTTCTTGTTTACTAGGCTTGTTTGCTCGAACATGCAGGACGGCAGATGCGTAGGCTAATTGCACTAAATTGTCCGTAGGTGGGTTTCACTGCAATCAGGCTTGGGGTGTAGACGAGACAGAGCTATGTCAACTAATTGTTTTCATTAGTGTCTTAATTAGCAACTCCAATTGCATAATTTAGTTATTTTTTCCTCTCAATTGGATAACTGGTATTAAAAAAATGAATAACAGCTAGGAGCATTAACTTCCCATTGCCGCTGTGCGTCGGGCCTAACAACACCCTTTAACTGTGACTATATTGACGATATAGTACTGCGTCTCGTACCTTATTGCTTAATTACATTACATTATAGTCATTTGGCAGACGCTCTTATCCAGTGTCGTACATAGTGCATTTTCAAACTAGGAACAAGTGCGTTAAAACGACCATAAAAGGTAAATACGAATTCAAATACCAGGCGTAGTCAGTATGATTATTATTATTTATTTTTTTGGGGGGGGTAACCACACAATATTGATGATTGGCGTGTACAACAGTAAGCCAATAAGTAACCTTACAAGTATTAATCTAGAAGCTTGAACCACAAGGATTCATAAAACACAATCAAGGGAGGTCACAAGGAGGTAGGGAGGGGTGGAGAGAGGTGCAGCTTGAAGAGGTGAGTCTTCAATCTGCGCTTGAAGGTGGTCAGACTTTCTGTTGTTCTGACCTCCACGGGAAGCTCATTCCACCACCGTGGGGCCAGGACACAGACAGACGTCGAGACCGGGTGCTAGTATGAAGTGGGGGGGGGGGGGGGTATATAGAGGCATATCCTTACATTTATGGAGCCCCGTCCGAGGATATTCCCCACATAAAGGGTGCCCGGGTGAAGACTGGTAAGACGGACATGTTTTTTTGTCAATCACCACTGCTACCAAATGTATATGTAAACACCTTGCATGAGTAATACTCCACATGTAAGAATATAGAGGCATATTCCTTACAGTTCACTTCCACCAACTAGGAGAACGCTACAAAAAACCCTGTCCATGTTTCAAACTACCCATTTCCACTTCCCATTATCAGAAAAGGGAAGATAAATGGAACAGTTGAAGTCAAGGCAAGATCTGGAAGACCAAGAACATTTTCAGATAGAATGGCCCGAGACCTCGTGAGAAATGCTCAAAAGAACCCACATATCGCAGCAAAAAAAGAGTAGCAGAGTCAGGGTCCGAAATACCGAAACTTTTTAGCTAACTGCCCAAATGTGTGGTAGATGACCCACCAGACATTTTTTTACCGGCCAAAAAATCAATCGTATACAGTCTTTTTGTGTCACGTGTCATACATACATTTAATCGGCATAATAACACATTATGGTGGTGAATAAAAACAGTGATCAGAATAGATTTTAAGAAAAAAAAGAATTGTATTGATATTAAATGTTCAATGGCATTCTAGGTACCATTCACGACCAATAAAGGCAGTGTTGTAAAAAGTACTCAAAATTCATACTTAACAAAAAAACAAACAAAGCAGACTATTTGTTCAGATCATAGGCGCCGAGTTTATTTTTAACCAGGGGGTGCCTAAAAAAAAAATTCAGTCATAGGCACAATCCTCCCGTTAAAAGCCACGCTAAATTCGATTCAATTCATATTGCCGAAATGTTGGATTTATTTTGCTTGCAGTGCTATACTGACATATTTAGCTGGCAGGCAGGCAGGCTACTAACTGGCAAGAATCTCATACATGATTAGGCACGTAGCCGACGCAAGTGTAAAAGTGCGTTAAGTGTGTGTCGGTTCAAAATATTTTTTAAACCAATTTTAGACGGTTTTTCACCTGAATGCGAGATGGCATGTCACCGACCTTTCAAAAAAAAAAAGTTCACTGGGAGGCAGATGTCACTGTGCTGCTAACGTTACTTTCCCCAGAATCGTTTGATACAGGCGTGATGTTTAATTCTGTGTGGGTTTTTGGTTTAATTGGTATTTGAAACTTGTCCATTTCGTGGAATCAACATCACATCAAGCGAACTATGTCTTATTGATAGCTGGCAGTCTGGAGAGTCAGTAGTAGGCTGCATACCTCAACAAACGTCGCTTTTCAATTGGTTGCTTGTTTCACATTTATTTAATCAAAATATAACTTCACTCTGCAATACGATTTGCCCGTGGGTGCCCACGTGATCGCTGCCTATGGTTCAGATATTGCTTTCAGATATTTTGTTCAGATGAAATTGAAGCCAGCTTTAATACATTAATACAAAATAAATCTTTGAGATGCCCACCAGTTAAAATGAAAACAAAAAACTAAAATAATGGTGGGTCTGTGCTATATCACTTTTGGGGGTAGTATTAGGCTACTTTAAATCAACGCCGAATGGAAGAGAACAGCGCACCAACCAGCATGTGACTGGCTGGTGCGCTGTTCTCTTCCATTCGGCGTTATTTTTTACTGAGTAACGAACCCAGTCTTGGAAATTGTAGCGGAGTAAAAGTATCAATTTCATTTTGAAAATGTAATGAAGTAAAAGTGAAAGTAAACAGAAAGATAACCAGAGTAAAGTAGCTACAAACTCGTCAAAAAACTACTTAAGTACAGTAACAAAGTATTTGTACTTCATTACTTTACAACACTGAATAGAGGCCGCTATTAGCTAACCTGTATCACATAATGGCCTCCATTATTCCAACTTCAACATAAATTTGCTAGCTCTAGCTACGGTAGCAACATTGCCACTGACGCAACGCGAATTACATTGCTAGTTAACTATATTGTTAACGTTAAGTGTGTAGCTATACATACATTACATAAAGAAGGAATGGGCATACCAGTACATTAACTAAGTTAGCCAGCCGGGTTTGCCAGGCAGATAATAGCTAACGTTAGCTGACTATATAACGTTAACATTCATTAAAAGCTATCAATACCGGAGTGTTTGTTTGTGGTTGGTAACGTAAATTCAAACTTACTCTCACATCCAATCGAAAGGTGAAATTGACATGCAGCGAATATAACACTTTGACTTTAGCTAAACCATCTTTTACAGCTTCCAGTTTCATGTTTTAGTGACCATAACAAATGATTGCGGGCATTTTCTGTGGCATATACACGGTACTGGGAGCAGAACATTGACATTATTTAACGTTATTTGTCATACCTGAGCCAACTCCGTGTTTGCCCCATTCTCATCAATGCGCCATTTCCCTTAAAAAAAATCTTCGGTGTTTCTTGGTTGCGCGACTGGGACCTGCGGGAGACAGAGACTGGCGCAGTTTGCTATGGAGCCCCTTGAGGACAAAGCTAGAACGTGTTACGTTATTTTATAGGTTGATACAAAGGAAAAAGCACTATCAATGTTGTCTTCTAATTTTTGTCGGTATTTAATACACTTGCCGGTGGCTGGTGACACCGCAAAATTTACCTGCCAATAGGAAAATTTACCAGCATTTGGCACTTGGTGGGTGTTAATTTCGGGCCCTGGTCACACACAGGTCTGTTCACAGGACAACAATACAAAGTAGTCCTACTTTAAACAACAAACACCTAGATGGAAGAGTTGCCAGAAAGAAGCCTTTCCTACGACCTCAGAAAAAAAAGACTTGAATATTCAAGAGACTTGAATATTGGGATGGCAGGTATGCCATCCGCCAAGTTACGGCTTGGTGGGGCATGCCCCATACCTATACAGCACCGAGAGTTTGGCACTTTTCAAGATTTCCTACAGAAGTAACCACAATGACCATAGACTCTCAGCCCTTAAAACATTAACTTCTGTATGTTCTGACCTCATGTAACCACACAGCATTCAGATACAACTTCACACATGCACACAATAAAGCCCCAAACTTGGGTTATTTTGTCGTTTTTGTCCTTCCTCTTCCGCTTCTTCTTCTTCTTATTTTTCCTGCCAAACTGCCTGCCTCCGTCGCGATGTTATCCAATGGGGAGAATTATTCTTTGAGGGTATGGTCCGTAGACATGCTCATCAAGCTTATCGCCCAATAAAAACGCTTCATGCTAATGTTTTTTAATGTTAATATAGCGAATGGCTTCATACTTTCCAAGAAGCTACTGTGGCCTAATTGTCAGAGTCCCTGTCTCTCACACAGAGGATTGTGGGTTAGAGCCCAGCAGGGCACATGCTTATTTTCCACAAAAACAATGTGCAACTGTTAAGTACTTTTCATTTATTAGACTGTTATTATTTTCACATTAACACATTAACGTATTTTTATTGCAAAGGCAAAAGAGGTTTCCAATATTAACTGTTCAATGTTTCACTTGTACTATATCACACCCTCCCCAAACCGGACGCTCGGTCTTGTCTGGGGAGGGTGTTACGCTCTGCTCTTGCGGTCATGACTGAATGACTGTGGAAACCGAACCTCAACGTACCCTTGCCTCAGCCAACATTTCTTTATTCATTCATTTCTTCACTTCAGGTCTGTTCACTTTATCCTTTTCACACATAACACAATGTCACCATAAAATTAACTTAAGATTAAGAATTTACGATAATAGCCTACATTAAAGGAGCTATATGTAACATTGACACCGAGCGTTTAAAATGGGTACTGCAATCCAAATTCACAATACTGGAGAGAGTCGAGACACTGAACGAACACGAGCGCAACATTATATTTTGAGACGAGCTTATTCTATTTTGACAATGACAAGCGACGACGAGTCCTACACTAAGTTGATCAGCTAATGTATATGTTTGCAATTTGTTTATTATTTATTGTTTGCAAATTATAAACCAGCTCATGAGGATTTTTTATAACTCTGTCAATGTTAGCTAGATGCATGGCTGGCTATGTTTACGGTCACACAGATATAAGCTAATGTTAGTGGTATGTTTAGCGAGTAACTATATACATATATATATTCAAATCTTTAGCTAGCTAGCTAAATGGAAACGATGTTGAACTGAGCTTAGGCATTCATAAATCGGCTGTCGGAGTACATCTGGTTGTTCGTAATGGGCAGTGGACTCGGAGTCAACTCGGAGAATAGTGAATCACACAGGCCAAAACAAATACAGACGTTCTGACCTGGAATGGAAATTTCAAAGGAGAACATACTGGCTGTAGCATTGTTGTCGGAGAAGCCAGTATTTCGACTTAGCATGTTTCCTTAATCTCTGATGACATATCATGGTCATTTTATGATTTAGTACAGTAAATTTGTTACATATAGCTCCTTTAAGAATTGATAATAGCCTCCTATAAGCTGCAATCCTTTAAGAGATCGGATTTATAAACCGTCAATTCAGTGGCGTTTCTAGACTCTGGGGGGCCCCTCCCCACACACACGCCCCATCAGCCCCCATAAAAATGCATTCGGTCAATTGTGCCATTCAAAAATAATCATTTATTAAAAAATAATAAATAACAGTAGTACAAAAGAAGGAGCAACAACATCTACAGTATGTAAAATCAAACAGGAACATCAAATAAAACAAAACATCTCCCCTCTTGTCCTGTTTCTCATGTTTTCTTGAGGTTTATTTTTAGGGTCTTCTTTCATTTTTATCAAAGTTATATTATCAAGCTTGTAAGCCCCAAAGTGCCTGAGTGTTATCTCAAATGGGCTTTGGCATTTCACATTTATGGAAGTCAAAAGCAGTCATAATTCAATTGAAATAGAAAATTCGAAAATGAAATTGCAATATCACATTTGCAATTTCATTTCCGATATATGTTCGCATCATTCCGGTCAAAATGAAAATGAAAATTCAATAATCCAATTTTCATTTTCATTTTCGTGTGGAGAACGCATCATTACGGTCAAAATTAAAATTAAAATTAAAAGTCCATTTGACATTTCTTTTTCTATGTACTCCCAGGTGTAACCCAGTCATATTTAAAATTAAATTGAAAATGAAAAGTCAATGTGTAATGTAATCAAAATGTAAACATAAACAAATGAGTCCGTCTTCATCCATAGAAAACAAACAAGGATGAGTTCGAGAAAGAGCAGAAGGAAGCAAAGCTTATCTAGTCCTGCCCCTTTCTTACAATATCATAACATTTAAAATAAAAATAAAACTCTCTTACTACCTAAAAGAGAAAAAAGAATAATAAATAAAATTAGGCTAAAAAACAAGACAACCAATTTTTGTTTTGAAGAAATTCCCTGAGAAGAAATCAAAACATTCCCTGAGAATGTTCCTCAGTTCTGTATTTGTCTATGAGTGAACTGTGCACTGTTATTACTCTGTTTCGTTTCCACTTGCAGTCCATTCCATAAAGCTACCCCACAAACTGAAATGCACATGCTTTTAAGAGTGGTGCGGACAGTAGGATATTTATGTTAAGTTCCCTCCTTAAATCATAACTTCCCTCTCTGTCCATGGACATTTTTTGTATATTGCCTGGCAATTAATTATTTCTGGCTTTAAACATGATTTGAGCAGTTCTAAATTTCACTAAATCCATAAATTGTAAAGTCTGTGACTTTAAAAACAATAGATTAGTATGCTCACAAAACCCAGCATGATTTATAGACCCATTTCTTGTTTGTAAACAAAAGAGGATGCGTGCGCAACCCTGGGGCAAAAAGTGTATCACCTTGGCAGGCTATCACAATGCGGTGAACTTGATCATCAACGATTTAACGGACCAAGTGCATCTAATTTGTTTCTGGTTCTTTTATTTCACTTTCATCTTGGCACAGTTATACAAATTATAGCTAGTGTTAGTCTTAAATATTAGGCTACAACTTTTTTTGTTGCAACGTTAAGGTAGCATATTTAGCTATAGGCTATTTACCTTATAAATGCCTGCAAGCTAACCGTCATAAACTGTCCATTTTTGATCAGCGGCAAGTTGACAACTTAATTTTTAACGTTAGTCCAACTCAATAACTTGGACAGATAGGATACACCATATTAACACATTTTAAAAAATTGTCTAGTCTGCTTGAAATTGATATAGCTAACGTTAGCCTAGTGTAACTTCTGTGTTACGCCGTTAATATTTTATTGTGTTTGGCCAGATAGGAGTCGACATAGCCTGTCTAGCTAGCTAACGTTACTTAGCTAACACACACAAAGGTGGTGCAGCTGACAACTATTGTGTCAGCAAATTGTCTGTGTGATGATGTGTTGATAACTTAATGTTTAACCAAAGCCTATCGTTAACCTACTTTTAGTTTTAGCCAGAACAGAAATGGCACTAGTAGCTACAGTGTTTTCATCTTTAATGGTCAGCTAGCTAGCGTACCGAACCCTGTTATCGGGCAGAAAACAGAAACTTTTGTGAACAACAAAGCTACGAAACTGATATTATTCGGGCACATAACGTTACTATTGAACATATTATATTTATTAGATTCAAAAAACGATAAGATAACTTTTAAGCCAATGAACATGTAAGTTAGAAGTGACCGGTAGTCTTTTTTTTTTTTTTTACTTTTAGATGGGACAGTAGGCTAGTAGGCTACTGCCAAAAAAGGGGAGCCGATTAGCGGCTGTTGCAGTGCATAAAAGAAGCTCATGATTTTTGTTGTTTTAATAATCAGTTATTAGTTTATTGAATCAAGAAAGATAACTTTTGAATTCCCAATATGTTGGTAAGATGGCTGGCTAACTGGATTATTTACACATGGCAGCCGCAGTCCATCTCATTGGATTTATTTCTTCACCTACCGCGCCCTCGAGTGGACATATAAAAAATGGCACTTCTTGATGTTGGTGCTTGCTAGTTGAGTTGATTACAATGAACTAGAGTTTAAAAAAACAACAACACACATTTTGCTAATATTGTGAATGTGCTATAGACAAAGCAAATATACAGTATATATATATATATTTTTTTTTTTACCGCATTGGCAAATCAGCTGTCGAGGAAGTTCCAATATGGTTGCGTGCCCGATAATGGGCGCTATCTAGCTACGTTTCTTAAAGTTATCCATCTTATTTGTTTTATCCAAGTGTTCACTGGTGTAAACTTGCTTTTTCGGGAAATACGTTGGCTAACTCTAAGCTGGCTAATTCTTTAGATTTAACAAAATTAACATTGGCAATCTAGCAGTTAGCAAATGTGAGCGACTAATGTTCCTGTGAGATGCAACCAAGACAGTAACTTTACAGTGGCTAGCTAACGCTAGTCTAGACCAGGGGTTCTCAATCCTGGTCCTGGGGGACCCCTGTGTATGCTGGTTTTCGTTGCAACCGCAGTTGCAATCCCAGAATTTTAACAAGCTGTTAATTTTTCTTAATTAGGTGCTTTTCATGTTTGGAGGAATTATTCGCCCACTTAAGACACATTATGTCAGAAATAGCTATGCATGCCATGTAGAACAAACTCCCCATGTTCACATTGTGCTTATTGTGCTATATTGCAACAATTACATAAGAAAAGGTTACAAAATAATGTATTTTCACTCAAATGAAAGAGTGAAGTGAATCAATAGGCTCCTAATTAGGTTGTTGAACACATGTGTTTAACTCAATTTTTTCTTTAAGCTTAAGACAATGCAGGTTTGGCTCGTTATCATTTGCTTTGTGTTTGAATTCTTCATTATCTACGAAATGGTTAATTTTAGTGGCCATGTGTCCACACTTTCACCAATTAGGAGCCTATTGATTCAAATCAGTCTTTAAATGGATCTGTTAAATAATTTTCTTATCTTTTTTAAATAATATAGCACAATGTGAACATGGGGTGTTTATTCTACATGGCATCCATAGCTATTTCTGATATAATGTGGCTTAAGAGGGTGAATAATTCCTCCAAACATGACAAGCACCTAATTAAGAAAAATTAACAGCTTGTTAAAATTCTGGGATTGCAACTGCGGTTGCAACGAAAGCCAGCATACACAGGGGTCCCCCAGGACCAGGATTGAGAACCCCTGGTCTAGACGCAGACAGACCACATCAGTGTTGCCAGATGCCTGAATTAATTTCCCCCCCAAAAAATTCAGAAAATCCCCCATCTTCAATTGAGTCCCATACAATTTTCTCACAATTTCCCCCCATACCTCCTTTTAAAATCCCCCATCTATCATTGACTCCCATACATTTTTTCTTTAAAAATTCCCCCATGAATTGTTAAAATCCCCTAAATTTAGGGGAAAATCCCACATTCTGGCAACCCTGGACCACATGCCCCAGGTATCACAGGGTATTCCAAAAAAAAAGTGACTAAAACCCACCTCAGCTCATCTACGCTGGAAAACTAATGTTACGGTTAGTCCACCCAATTAGATAGCACACTAAAGTTATAAATGCACAGCGCCTGCTGCCAAACCCGAGATATCTACAGGTAACTAGCAATAACAGCTGCTCGGTGATAAATATTGACCTGTGTCTTGACGACATGAACATATAACCATGCAGCAAGACCTTTTAATTTTTATATCTCATGGCCAACTCGCTAAAATGGTAGGCGTCCATTCCTACATTGTTAGCAAGCTTCTCGCCACTGTCACTTGCTCGTATTAAATTATAACATTATTTGATATTGGGTCAAAATAGTCTCACAGTATGTTTTCGGTCATGGTTAGCCACCTACACCATTTGCTTCAAAACTGCAGCTCTAGCCTTAGGCAGGACAACCGAAAAATGTATTTCGGGAAATCAACATAAATATTGTGCTTAAAATGTCAGTTTAACCTTAAATAAATGTATACCTCCAGGTATAGCCTCTCAGGAATGTCTATGTTTAGGGACGGCAAACCGGAGCTTTAGAACGTTGTACATTGTATACAGTGCCCTCCAGAATTATTGGCACCCCTGGTAAAGATGAGTAAAAAGGGTTATAAAAAATTCACCGTTTGGTGAATTAGCTTAATCTCACACTGAAAAAATGAGAAAAATCGAACCTTTAATTGAAGTAAATTTATTATGAGAAATAAAAATCGTTAAACTAATTTTTAACCACTCCACAGATTTAATGTCAGCAAACTATAGTGTTGGCAAGTCAGTTAGGACATCTACTTTGTGCATGAAACAAGTAATCTTTCCAACAATTGTTTACAGACAGATTATTTCACTATATCACAATTCCAGTGGGTCAGAAGTTTACATACACTAAGTTGACTGTGCCTTTAAACTGCTTGGAAATTTCCAGAAAATTATGTCATGGCTTTAGAAACTTCTGATAGGCTAATTGACATTACTTGAGTCAATTGGAGGTGTACCTGTGGATGTATTTTAAGGCCTACCTTCAAACTCAGTGCCTCTTTGCTTGACATCATGGGAAAATCAAAAGAAATCAGCCAAGACCTCAGAAAGAAAATTGTGGACCTCCACAAGCCTGGTTCATCCTTGGGAGCAATTTCCAAAGGCCTGAAGGTACCACGTTCATCTGTACAAACAATAGTACGCAACTATGAACACCATGGGAACAGCAGCCATCATTGCGCTCAGGAAGGAATCCGTCTCCTAGAGATGAACGTGCTTTGGTGCGAAAAGTGCAAATAAATCCCAGAACAACAGCAAAGGACCTTGTGAAGATGCTGGAGGGAGCAGATACAAAAGTATCTATATCTGCAGTAAAACGAGTCCTATATCGACATACCCTGAAAGGCTGCTCAGCAAGGAAGAAGCCACTATTCCAAAACCACCATAAAAGAGCCAGACTACAGTTTGAAACTGCACAAAGATCTTACTTTTTGGAGAAATGTCCTCTGGACATTGAACTGTTTGGCCATAATGACCATTTTTACGTTTGGAGGAAAAAGGGTGAGGCTTGCAAGCCGAAGAGCACCATCCCAACCGTGAAGCATGGGGGTGGCAGCATCATGTTGTGGGGGTGCTTTGCTGCAGGAGGGACTGGTGCACTTCATAAAATAGATGGCATCATGAGGAAGAAAAATTATGTGGATATATTGAAGCAACATCTCAAGACATCATCCAGGAAGTTAAAGCTTGGTCGCAAATGGCTCTTCCAAATGGACAATGACCCAAAGCATACTTCCAAAGTTGTGGCAAAATGGCTTTGTCAAGTCCTGACCTCAATCCAATCGAAAATTTGTGGGCAGAACTGAAAAAGCGTGTGCGAGCAAGGAGGCAAACCTGACTCAGTTACACCAGTTCTGTTAGGAGGAATGGGCCAAAATTCCAGCAACTTATTGTGAGAAGCTTGTGGAAGGCTACCCGAAACATTTGACCCAAGTTAAAAAATTTAAAGGCAATGCTACCAAATACTAACAGAGTGTATGTAAACTTCTGACCCACTGGGAATGTGATGAAAGAAATAAAAGTTGAAATAAATCATATAAATAAAATAAATAAATAATTCTGACATTTCACATTCTTAAAATAAAGTTGTGATCCTACTGACCTAAGACAGGGAATGTTTACTCGGATTAAATGTCAGGAATTGTGAAAAATGGTTTAAATGGATTTGGCTAAGGTGTATGTAAACTTTCGACTTCAACTGTATATATAGAATAAAGTAATTGTACATAACTGTATATAAGAATAAATGGAATCTGAGGAACATGGAACGCGGACTGACAATCGAGAGGGTAATGCGGGAAAATAGGAAAAGAAATCAGGAAACATAACAACATACTAAACAGACAGATTACAGGATCCTAACACATAATGTAGAATAAAGTAATACTTTTAAATATTTGGTCGCATATCCTTTGCATGCCATGACTTCCTGATGTCTGTGACCCAACAACATCAAAAGACTCTTGATATCTTATTTTCTGGTACTCTTACAAGCAATACTATAACGTCTCTGCATTTGAATGGATCTCTATAGGAATTGGGGGGTAGGACTAGATTTAACTGTAAATTATGCTGGAACAGTATGGAATACATGGTTGGTAAAATGGTTGTAAGTCATCAAGGGTCTGAGGTATCAAACAAGCCTCAAACCATCACTCTGCTGCCACTCTGGATTTTTCTCATTTTTTCCAGTGTGAGATTATGCTAATTCACCAAACGGTGAATTTTTTACAACCCTTTTTACTCATCTTTACCAGGGGTGCCAATAATAGTGGAGGGCACTGTCTGTGTCAATAAAGGCTCTTCATGTCAAACTTGTTAAGACTTTATATTTTTGAATGGCCACATTATATCACAAGGGCAGATTTTTCTCAAAAACTAAATTAAAACTAAAATTAAAACTCAAACTAATAATACTAAAACTAAATAGATATGGGTGTGCAAAAACTAAAATAAAAATGGCCAAAAACTCATAACTAAACTGAAACTAAACTTAAATGGAAAGGAAAACTGTAAATAGAATAGAAATAAAAAGTGATTAAAAGATTTTTTTAACTAAAATCACCCTGCTCCAAAGCATTCTCTGTTACCTGTTCGTAATGTACATGGAATATCTTGCCCGAAAACTCATAATCCATATCAGTATTGGCACAGTGACAAAAGTAGAGACATAAGCACTTATTTTATTGATAACCTGCTTATTTTATTTTAGTGACATGGAATATAGGCTAAGCAATAGCCCAATGTTGGTTTATCACACAGCCCTGTCTCAGGCAAACCGGTGAACGGAAATCTATTGCCTCTTACGGCAAGTCCCCCCTGCTGTAAAAGTTAAGTTAGTTAACAACGGGCTGGCTAGGCTCATTGTAACGTTTAGGCTACCTCGTTTCCTTTCCAGTTTTTAGCATTTAGCCTATAATCCCCAAACACAGAGAACTAGGAAATATCTAGCCTGGTAGGCCAAGTTGTGGTAACTGCCTGACGACCGAAATCATTCACAGAAAACCACTGACGTTGAACCATAAGTTCAGTGGTTTGAATGGTCCCCTGTAACACCCCTTTCTTCGAGGCCCTGCCTTAATGGGCAGCTTTGACATTTTGAATTTTCAGTTCGGAGTTTTGGCCGGGTTTTTGCGTGACCATGAGGAAATGATCATGTAAATGGATGCAATGCCATTGCACTTGAATTATGTCACTCTTGTGCCGCAAAGCATGAAAACGATATGTTAAATGGTGAATTGAATTATCATTTCCTTTTTGTCATGGATCATGCAATTACAGTAAGAACCTGCTAATGCAAATGTGGTTTTTAATTTTTATTTAAATTATGGCAGGGTTGTGTCGTAGAGGGCGAGAAAAATTTTATGTGAAATGGATTGCATTAACATCTTCAGATAAAGATAAATTGTCAGATAAAGTGTGTACATTAACTTGCAAATGAAAACAAAAAGTGGCCTTTTGCATTTTCATTTGAATTGTGTCATGGTTTTTGCGCACATTGAATGTAAATGAAATGCAATCGCCGATTTGCATTTTCTTTTGAACTTTGCTTCCACACATAATATCCGCCGTGCCTTGTCAGATGTTCCCCACTGGCTGCATACAGGCGTCCAGGCTGAGCTAGGCTTGCCGAGTCTTGTTTATGAACAATAGAACATGGCAAACTTTGAAAAGTGAAATTCCATTTTAAATCAGTCACTGCAACACAATCGTGTCCATTTTGTCTACATTGCAGACTTGTAGAAGAATTTTTATTTATCCTTTATTTTATCAAGGAGATCTCACTGAGACTAGAGTCTCTTTTTCAGGAGAGCCCTGATTACAAAATTCACAAGCAAGACAATAATAATACAACAAGAGACAAAGTACAAAATACAATATAAGGATAAAAAGCATAAATAAATCACTTGAAGGGCTGTTTCTCCCGACTTATTTTTTCATAGAATTCAATAGGAAAATGTGTCAGGAGAAACAACCCTTAAAGTGATCTATCCATATCTACAGCATATCTGGCAGCAGAGTGATAGTTTGAGGCTCGTTTGATACCTCAGACCCTTGATGACTTACAGCCATTTCGCCAACCATGTATTCCATACTGTTCCAGCATAATTTACAGCTAAATCTAGTCCCCCCAATTCCCATAGAGATCCATTCAAATGCAGAGAAGTTATAGTATCACTTGTAACAGTACCAGAGAATAAGATATCAACAGTCTTTTGATATTGTTGGGTCACAGACATAAGGAAGTCATGGCATGCAAAGGATATGTGACCAAATCTTAAAAATGATTACTTTATTCTACATTATGTTAAACTGTCCAATATTTTTTGATGCCCGAAAATGGGGGGGGGGGGGGGGGCTATGTACTAAAGGTTCTATAATGTAACGTTCCGTTCCCATCCGGTCCGTTTTCCGTGTTTTGCCCTTTCCCTCCGTGTCATGTTTGATTCCCATTGTCCGTGTTTTCCCTCTTGCTGCAGACTGGGCGTGTTCCCTCCGTTTGTTTCACTCCTTTTCCCCACTCCTGTCTCAGCCTATCTCCTTTCTCCATTTCAGCATGCATTCCTCACACTCCGCTCTGGTCTATTACCCACGCTTACATTTGCACGCTTTCTTAATTGTTTCCAATCTCACTCCCTATTTAACCCTCCTGCTGGCTGCTATTCGGGGCCAGTTCGTTAACGTTGTTTCGTTTGTATCCTGGTCTAGAATTCCCTTATCTGTTTATCTTACTTCAGTTTGGTTCTGTCTCGGTGCTTAAATGCACACTGCCTACTGTTGTTTGCTAGTCTGTCCTGTTTATATGCGGTCCTACCTGCCGCGCCTTGCCTGTCTCGTTAACCACCACTCTATTGTTTCTGCCAGTCTGCAGTTGTGCGCTATTCCCTAATTGTGTTGCGGTACCCCCGCTTCCACCTGACGTTGCGCCCACAGCGGGGCGTTCTGCTCCTCCATTCTACAGTGGTTCCTGTCCAGCCGTGGCTACCGCCATTGTTTACGGTTCCAGTTGCATCTACTGCTATTGCCCTGCTGCCTCAACCGGGCCAACCCGAGATCCGCCAGGTCCAGTTCCGGTTGGGAACTATTCCTGAGAGACCCGCTCAGTCCAGTTCCGGTTTGGAACAACCTAGTGTTCCAGTCTGGTCCAGTTCCAGTTTGACCCGATCCAGTTCCTGTCTAGTCCAGTTCCGGTTTGGAACATCCAGTGTCCCGTACCAAGTCCAGTTCCGGTTTGGAACATCCAGTGTCCCGCACCAAGCCTGTTTCCGGTTTGGAACAGCCCAGTGTTCCAGTTAGTCCAGTTCCGGTGTATCCTATCCAGTTCCCCGTCCTGTCCAGTTCCGGTTTGGAACCCCAGGGTTCCAGTACAAAGTCCAGTTCTCGGGTCTGGAACTTCCTGCGTTCCAGTTCAAGTCCAGCTCCGGCTTGGAGCAAAGTGAAGTCCCGGAGAAGCTCCGGACTTTATTGTTTTTCTTTATTGTTTTGGACTGCCCCAAGCTATAATAAACTACCTTTTTCTGTCCCTCTGCCTCCTGGGTTGTTGCATTTGGGTCCAGGCCGTATTCAGGTCCATGACATATAATTCCTAAACGGTTCATCCGATATGGATGAAAATACCCTTAAATTAAAGCCGAGTCTGCACTTCAACCTCATTGTCATTGTATCCTTTCAAACTCAAAGTGTAGACCCAAAGTACCAGAGTACAGAGCCAAAATAACAAAAAATGTGTCACAGTCCAATGAATTATGGTGCTCTACTGTATAAGAGAATTTGTGCATCTTTTTCAATTTTTTGGCATTTTATTACTGGATGTAAAGACATTTTGGTTCTGTTGAATGCTTATGTCAATCTGTTGTTTCTAATATACCATAATGAACCTTCTGGTTTCTTGAGGGTTCAGTCATAAGCGTAATACTCTTCAAAGTTTAAATGGAGCATTAAGTGTATATTGTGATAATTATCGATATCGAGCAATATAAAAAATGATACGTGATACTTTGCCATATCGCCGAGCCCTACTTGCACTACAGTATGTGAAATGCACTCAAAATGCGAAAATAACAATAGGCCTATCAATAATATTGGACAAGACAGTGCTCGAGTAGAAAAAATAACGTACATATGTAGTCAGCGAAACCAACCGCATATTAGAAGCAATCAGGGGCGTAGGTTTCTTTTCAGATTTGGTAGGGACTGTATGCGAGCGCACGTGCACTAAGTGCTCTAATTGGATAGCAAATATTGTTTTTTGAGCTACAAAGAGAATCGGATGATCCCAATGGATCTTTCTTTAATTAACCTCAACTGATAATGCATTTGGTCTACATGTGCACTTGCTGCATACAAATTGAAAGCAAATTTGATTGTGTTATGACTAACGTTAGCAGTTGTGCTAGCTAACGTCGTTAGAGTTGTTAGCTTGCTAACATTAGTGCACCCGATCGCATTACGACTAATAAAGTAACACTTAAACATGGTAAGCATGCATCCATATTTACGGTATGCATCAAAAACATATATACAGTGCATCCGGAAAGTATTCACAGCGCTTCACTTTTTACACATTTTGTTCTGTTACAGCCTTATTCCAAAATTGATTAAATTCATTTTTTCCCTCAAAATTCTACACACAACACCCCATAATGACAATGTGAAAAAAGTTTTTTTGAGATTTTTGCAAATTTATTAAAAATAAAAAACTAACATTTCTCATTTACATAAGTATTCATACCCTTTGCTTTAACGTATTTTTAAAGTATCATATTTCATACTTGGTCGCATATCCTTTACATGCTGTTACTTCCTGAAGTCTGTGAACATCAACATCAAAAAACTGTCGATATCTTATTTTCAGGTACTGTTACAAGCGATACTATAACCTCTCTGCATTTGAATGGATCTCTATGGAAATTGGGGGGTGAGACTAGATTCAGCTGTAAATTACACTGGTACAGTATGGAACACATGGCTGGCTAAATGGCTGTAAGTTATCAAGGGTCTGAGCTATCAAACGAGCCCCAAACCATCACTCTGTTGCCAGATATGGAGTAGATGTGGATGGATCACTGCAAGGGTTATTTCTCCGGACTCATTTTCCTATAGAACTCTATGGGGGAAAAAGTCAGGAGAAACAACCCTTAAAGTTGGCAGTCGTCAACCAGATCTGGACTTTCGGAAGACCGCAATGAGTTTTTGAATTATACTAGGCCTATAACTACAGTTTTCACTCTGCAATTTTTGTTAGGGACAATTCTTGTTTCCTTGACATAGGTAGGGACATGTCCCTGGCGTCCCTACTAAAAACTACGCCTATGAAAGCAGTACTACTTGGGAAGGAAAACTCCTGTCGGGGAAGGCGTTTTCTGTAGAACGTGCGTACTACTAGACCGTTAAAGCGAAAACTGGCCTGTAATTTATTGTTCAAAGCATCCAGTAAGACATTGCAAACACCGTTGCTAAGGGTATAATGTCCGATATTGAATAAAAGAATCGTCAATGAAACCAGAATTAACTGGAATGCATTACAGGTTTGCACAGCGTGGGGAGCTTCACGTTCCAGGTAGTGTAATAGCTTCATAAAGAGCCGTGTATTTTTTTAAATGGACTGTCCCAGACAATAAATGGTCGCTGAATTTTGAAAGGGACATCTCTATGTGTAAATCCAATGGTAGAATTGGATATTCATTTCATATTTAGTTGCAGATATTGATAGTAGAATGACGTGGTATTTCCATTACAATTACCATTTCACATGTTTATTTTGCATTTGAGTGAGCAGGACGTTTCACTGATTTTTTGGCATACGATCGGGCTATTGTTGGGTTTATCTTGTTAGTATGACGGAATAGGATTTTTCGGGTGATAAATAAATATATTGATGATCTCACACACAGACGCTATTGTCCACTGTGTCACGCACGAGTAGGTATAGTTACAAGTGAGACTGGATGGGGACTGCTTGTTAAATGGACTTGCTACGGGACAATAGTGACACATAGAAACTCCGTATTCGGCAAAGTTTCAGAAACCGTGTACCAATAAAGCTAAAACACGGAGTTTGTTGTTTCCACTCAGTTTGCTTGCAGGAGAAATTAATATCGGAGTTGAGAAAAATCTTGGTCACTAGGGGATCTGCAAAGGGGTTATATATACATATTTTTTTATTTTTAAAAAGGTATATTCACTGATAATTTGTAATCAGATTATTAATGACTAAAATCGGTTATCGCCAGAGCCTAAAAATGTGGTTGGTTGATTGAGGGGAGACTGTGGCTCACCTTCCTTTCTGGCCTTCAGCTTCATGGAAACCACATCGGAGCCAGCATTAGGCTCACTCATAGCCAGGGCCCCAACATGCTCCCCTGTCATCAGCTGAAAGAGAAATGCATCAGTCAGTGTAGCTCCAGGGTTTAAAAAAAATAAAAAACACGAGGTACCTGTTTCACAAAACGTCCAAGGTACCCGTTTCACTGTGGACTACAATGGCAAGGGGATTCTACGGAATATAAACTCCTGGGCGTTACTACTCATTATTTTTAGATGATTTAATCTTTTAAAACACTTCAACTTTCGTTTTTTCAGCATGAAATACTTTTGTATCGGCCAACATACCGATACAGAATGATAAACATATACAATTAAAAGTATAAACGTTATTGTTGTAGGCTAGTTGTTAGCTGTTTTAGCCATGTTTGCTAACAAAGCCAAAACTTTCCTGCGAAGGGCGTCCATGACGGCAAGTCCCCAGTTGTGCAGCTCGAACCAGACAATAGTTCTGTGGTAAAAACGCACTGATGTCGGTAACTTAATGACGTGGAAACTACGTGTTTACCACCTCCGATATCCGATTTCCTACCATAAGCGCCATGCAGGGTGGAAGCCGTTCTTCGAGAGAGGCTAACATCACTCGCTGAGAAGCTAGCCACGAACGTTACAGTTCTACTGAAACAATGTCACCAGCATTAGCTAGAGTCTAAACAGAGGAAATACAGCCAATCATTAAGTTTTATTTTGGAAAACAGCCCTTCATTTATCTACTTTTGGTATAGTGAAAACATATTAGCTACCCTAGCCAGAAGTCTCTGCAACACTTACTCGTTACTCTTCTCCTCCCTCACACCTTCGGCTAATCTCTTCAGCCGGGTATTTTGGCTCAAAACTGTAGCCTTCCACCTCGGATTTAAGCAGAATTTCTCAGAAGGTGTTGTCACCCAGTGCATGGTCCAAAAAATCATTGGAAGTGATTGTACTGGGAATAATTGGCAACTAAGCCAATTATTATAACTAAGCTAAGAACTCTTTGAGCTAGCTGGCAAGCTAATACTGTTTACAGTTGAAACAACAGGTTAACCACCTCTCTGGCCATGTCCGAATCAGCCCACTTGTTTACAGTAACTTATGCCAGTAGAGTATACTTTTTTAAAAAAAAGCTGTTATGTGCGTGACAAAACAGTGAGCAGTAGCTATACAGTACGCTAGTAGCTACACAGCAGGTAGCTAGATAGGGCTCTGACAGACACAGCCTCTCTCTCCCTCTCTGGGCTCTATCTTGGCGCTTGGTCTAAGCGCATGGCGTAAAGTCCATTTAGGGCGTGTCCAAGTCCACTTTTGCTATTTTAACGGCATGTTTTTTGGGCGCTAAGCACGGAGCAACGTGAAAATGGGCTGGACCTAGTCTCTTCATTAATTATAGGTGTGTCTTGGGCGTGACATGCAATAAACCAATCAAAATGTCATATCCCATTCCCTTTAAAAGCCTGCTTTTCCACCTTGGCGGATTGCTTATATGGTGGCGAAACAGACATGCTCGTGAGTGTTTAGTGCGATCAAGGAATAGGCTAAATGGAGTATGATCAATATTATTCGGACTAACCATTAGCCTATGTGTTCCCGGTAATTCCCGACAGGGCTGTTATTTTACAAAATATATGCGGTTAAATTTAGTTAAAAGGACCTGCAACAGCTGAGAACAAGCTATCCAATGGCTCCAGTCTCACCTTAGAAAACGCCAAATTAGCCTGCTTGTTCAACGAATTTTGTTTGATTATGCAATGAAAGTGTCAAACATCAATTCCATGAGGCTGTTATCATGGAGTTCTCGAAGTTCAAGCTTCATCCGAAGTTCATTAGGCTACCTGCATAGTAGGCTAATATTGAGTAATAACATACAGTGCATCCGGAAAGTATTCACAGCGCTTCACTTTTTCCACATTTTGTTCTGTTACAGCCTTATTCCAAAATTGATTAAATTCATTTTTTCCCTAAAAATTCTACACACAACACCCCATAATTACAATGTGAAAAAAGTTTTTTTGAGATTTTTGCAAATTTATTAAAAATAAAAAAATAAAATTTCTCATTTACATAAGTATTCATACCCTTTGCTTTAACGTATTTTTAAAGTATCATATTTCATATTTGGTCGCATATCCTTTACATGCTGTTACTTCCTGAAGTCTGTGACCATCAACATCAAAAAACTGTCGATATCTTATTTTCAGGTACTGTTACAAGCGATACTATAACCTCTCTGCATTTGAATGGATCTCTATGGAAATTGGGGGGTGAGACTAGATTCAGCTGTAAATTACACTGGTACAGTATGGAACACATGGCTGGTCAAAAGCTGTAAGTTATCAAGGGTCTGAGCTATCAAACGAGCCCCAAACCATCACTCTGTTGCCAGATATGGAGTAGATGTGGATGGATCACTGCAAGGGTTATTTCTCCGGACTCATTTTCCTATAGAACTCTATGGGGAAAAAAGTCAGGAGAAACAACCCTTAAAGTGATCCATCCACATCTACTCCATATCTGGCAACAGAGTGACTCCATATCTGGCACATTGTAATTATGGGGTGTTGTGTGTAGAATTTTGAGGGAAAAAATGAATTTAATCAATTTTGGAATAAGGCTGTAACAGAACAAAATGTGGAAAAAGTGAAGCGCTGTGAATACTTTCCGGATGCACTGTACATACTGTTATTTTGCCTTAATGATGACACTTAATACAATAAAGCTGTCAGGTTGGCAACCCATATGTTCACGCACATTTCCCCTTGTTTTATAATGTCTTGTTTATGGAAATGTGACCAACCTGTTTTACTCGTAGCGTAATGCTTTAAAACAATCCACTTTCCCAGGAAGACCGTGAAACATGCGATTTACAGCAGGGGAAACAGAGAACATGCAGCGCACATGCAGATAATGGCATTAAAATTTATTGTGAATGAATTGTGTAACGTGCTGCAAATTTGTTTTCGTTTCCAATTAGACGCTTAGTTCTCTTTAAAATCGTTTTGTTCAGTTATAGAATAACAGGTGAAATCAGCTGGGTTTTAATAAGCTGAGAGTATGGAAACCTGGTCACTGTAATTTTAAAAATATGAAGGACGAAGAATACTAGGCTAAGGTTCAAATTCAATTAACATGGTGACATTTATCTCCGTTGTCTAACCGTAAGGTATGGAAAAAACCTTATGCACAGCGAATCCGGTGTAGTTTAGGCTATTTGAAAAACAATAAATGCAATATTCACTGGACAAGGTTTTGAACTTTTTTCAGTCAAAACCATTCTATTTACTTACAGGCTGTAGGCCTAGAGAGCTATATTGTAATGACATCTGATTAAAGCGCATTTTCAAGAACTCTAATGTCTGTCTATTGCAGTGCGCGAGTTTTCCATTGAATGACAATTCGCGCATTAGGCTTGATATAGGTGTTATCAGCAAATGGAAAGCCATTTTTAATGGATAGCCATGGTCCCGTAACAGAAGACTGTCCCCCCAGAAGGTTACAGGAATTATTGGCAAATATAGGCTAAGTCATAGATTGATCCAGTATAATTGCAAATAGTCTATAGCCTATATGTAACCTTACACGTACCATCGCACATCGCCTGGATCGCATTCCCCTTTGCTGAGGGACAGGTAGCTATGTGGTCTATGACCTATGGACCCTTTTATTATTATGCATTTTTTATATAGCCTACACAATAATAATATTTCACATTGTAATCATTATATTTTTAGTCATGCTTGTGCGCGCCCCTGTGTATAACAGACAGGAGGGTGTACGCGCGTTGTGCACACGCTTATGTAGACGCACTTATATGCGCTGTTAAAATAACATGTAAACAACTGCAACATGACTTTAGTCCAGGTTTGTGGTGGTTTTAGCACAAGCGATTTCTGTTGGCTCAAGATAGCAATACGCCAAAAATAATCCTGGCCACTCCTCATCTTAAAACCAACACGCCCAGTTCACTTGTAATGGGCGCAAGAATACAGGGTAGTTAAACGACGTGAACGCAAGGTGTTATAATGAATCATGCGCTGGGTGTAAGATAGCAAAGACACTTGCATTTGGGTTAGCACCGCTTAGCGCTGGGTGTAAGATAGGGCCCTCTGTGAGTTTGGTCATGCCTCCCTGTAGTTTTTCAGAAATGCGGAAGTGGTAGAGGTATACGTAATTTTGACGTATACCTCTACCAAATTATAACTTTAGCCGTCAATATTTTGGTTCACAGATTATTTTAGCCAGCGACAAAGAGAGACTTAATCAGTTGCGCCTTGATCTCTTAAATATGCTTAATGTTGTTTTTTGGTGGAATTACCCTTTAATGTACTTTTGGGAATGTTTCATCATGTCACAAATTATACAAAATGAACAGTCTCTGAAACGGGACATATGTCCCATGAGTCATAAGTTGTAAAATATTATAGCTATACATTTTTGTACAGATTTCTATGTGCACACGTATTTGTCATCCTGCCTAACTGGACATTGCATCATCGGTCCTTCCATCTGTTTACAAGTGCAGCCTATATGCATTTCTCTGTGTGTACATCTGCTTTCCTGTCCAAGAATATATCTTCACATGCATGTCTGTGTGCATCTGCCAGTGTGCTTGTATGCACTTCCACAATGAGGGATTGTGTGATGGTCATATCAATGTCAAACCTTGGGCATGTGCTAGTGTGTACAGATTGGTCAAATCTGAGCCTTTATGAGGGTTTGTGTGGTAGACTGGTTGAATTTTGGGCATGTATGTGCATTTGTGTAAAATGGTTGAATTCTTGGCCTGATTGTGGGTTTGCATGGCGGGATGGTCGAACCTTGGGTATGTATTTTTCCTTTTGCGCCTCGTTGCCATGGCGTACCAGCTGGTTGACACAGAGATTGGAGTGCGCCCCATAGCTAAGTGCCACAGCAGCTGATACTCTTGACATCTCCTCCATCACAATCACATGATCCAGATAGCCCAATCCCGAGCCGCCCAGCTCCACTGCCAAAAGAGAAAAAGAAAATAGATCTCCATCCAGTGAAAGACTGTCATCTAAAGGCCCAGGTTATTGGTTTCTACCACCCATTTAACTTTTGTTGTGATCTAATGAGCTGACAAAACGTTCATAAAAACGCAATTACTGCCTTGTGTGGGCAAAGCTGTACAGAGGCAATATGACTTCAATATGAACTCCATAAGTCCTGCTTCCACCATACCGCAGAGATGCTTCATATTTGAGAATTCCTAATTACAAAGACGAATAATAAAGGAATGCCATGAGAGAAATACAGAGATGCTCTACGACTACAAGAATAATTAGGAGGATAATTAGGAGGGGAAAAAAAGTTTATCTGTGTCCAAAGCTAAATGAGGGAGGGAGTAGAGTGCCCTGAGATGGAACAGAAAATGACAGACCTCGAAGGTGGTAGATTGAGCTTCCCACTGCTCTTTCTATATTTTTGGACTTCTTTTTAGGATAATGTTCAAAGTAATAGCTGTGTAAAGATAGGTTATCTGTATAGTGGGGGTTACCTTTGTTTTCAACACCAATGGTTTATTTGTTCAGTTAACTTTACACTTATTGATTATAAATTCCTTCTCATTCCGTTTAAAGGCCTTCTCTTTGTGACATAATTTTTAATTTCATTTGACCCATTTAGTCTGGGGAAATTCTATAAATGAAATGGTTGATGCTTTCAACAACAATCTTTCCACTGCCCTGACAAAGTTTCACCACTCAAGATCAAAAAGAAAACACGGTAAAACGTCACCATGGTTAAAGGGTACTATTCGTGAGCTCAAAAAATTCAAGTCGAGTAACAAAAAGAAAATGCCGAAAAACTAAACTTGAGGTATACCACAGTATTTACAAGGAAACTATTGTTACCAATGATAAGATTGCAACCATGAGAGCTGGCATCGTCACTGATTCTACTGCCCTCTGCTGTCGACCCTGTAAAACGCAAGTAACCATGAATGATTTTACAAGTATCTCTGTTATAGATCTCTGCAAAATTGTAGTTGAGAGCAAATCCTCCACTTGCAATCTTGATACAATTCCTATTACATTTTTAAAGAATATTTATAGTAGTATCTCCAGTTCTGTCATTAGAATTATAAATACATCCCCCTGATGCTTTCAAAACTGCAGTCGAGAAGCCTCTCATGAAATAATCTAATTTAGAGAGGGGAGGGGGGGTTGGCGGAGGAGTAACTAATTACAGACCCAAATTGAATCTTCCTTTTATAAGTAAGATACTGAAGAAAGCAGTTTTTAACCAAATTAGCAACTTTATGAAAAAAAATATACTCAAGAAATTTCAGTCAGATTTCAGAGCCAACCACAGCATGGAGACAGCTCTGACCAAAATTGTAATTGATCAGAGACTTACTGGGGAAAAAAAAAATATATATAAAATAAAAGCTCTGGTCCTTTTGACCATAATTTTGACCATATTATCACCATAATTTCCTCAGATTATCTAGAGAACTGGCTCGGTCTCTCCGCTTATGTTCTAAACTGGTTCCGATCTTATATTACTGGGAGGAAACTCTTTGTTAGCCTTCAGGATTATGTGTCACATAGGCACGATATATCCTGTGGTGTTGAGCAAGGAATCGTTTTTTTTATTTTTACTGTCCGTTACTTTTTTCTCTATATACACTACTCACAAAAAGTTAGGGATATTCGGCTTTCGGGTGAAATTTCAGGATGAACCTAAAATGCACTATAACCTTTACAGGTGAAATTAATTTGACCTTCTCTAAACTTTTGAATGCACATGTCCAACTATTCAATGTTTCAGTACTTTTTGCACAACTTGCTGTTCTCTAACAAGGAGCTGAACGGCAAAATTCACAACAGGTGTTTGATCCATGAATCGACCAATAAATTTCCTGGTTCAATTAGAATTGGTATTTAAACAGTCCTCTTCATCATGCTGTTCACATTTTGACATCATGAGACCAAGACGACACCTAACAATTGATCAACAGTACCTCGCCATTGCGAGGCTTCAAACTGGATGTTCTCAGAGGGAAGTGGCCACTGAGCTTAGAGTGTCACAGAGTGTCATCAGCAGGTTGCAACAGAGATACAGAGACTGGAAGAGTCACAGAAAGGCATAGAAGTGGACGTCCTTTGGCCACATCCCACATTGATGACCGCTTCATTGTGAACAGTGCCCTGCGGAACCGGTGATGAATGCCACTCAACTCCAGGCACATTTAAGGAGGAGAGAGGCACCCAAGTGTCACGCCAGACCATTCGAAACCGTTTACATCAGCGTGGTCTGCGTGCTAGACGACCTGCAAGGGTACCTGACCACACCACCAGGCACAGGCGTCATCGTCTTGCATGGGCCAGGGAGCATTTACGCTGGACGAGGGACCAGTGGGCCTCAGTGCTGTTCTCTGATGAAAGTCGATTCACGTTGAGCAGAAATGATGGCCGCCAACGATGTTGGAGACGTCAAGGAGAGCGCTATGCATCAGCCACTGTTGTCACCAGACGACCCTTTGGTGGTGGCGGTGTTACAGTGTGGGCAGGTGTGTCTAGTCAATACAGAACTGCCCTACACTTTGTGAATGGTACAGTGACAAGCCCATACTACCTGAATAACATCATTAATCCAGTCATTGTGCCCCTGCATGAACAACACAGGCCTAATTTCATCTTCATGGACGACAATGGTCCAGCTCATCGAGGTCGCATCATTAGGGAAAGGCTGCTGGAGACTGGGGTACCTCAAATGGAGTGGCCTGCACTTTCTCCAGACCTGAATCCCATAGAAAACCTATGGGATCAGCTGAATCACCGTGTAGAGGCTCGTAACTCTGTACCCCAGAACCTCAATGACCTGAGGGCCGCCCTTCAAGAAGAGTGGGATGCCATGCTCAGCAGACAATAAGTCGACTTGTGAACATCATGAGACGTCGTTGTCAAGCTGTAATTGATGCTCAAGGGCACATGACAAGTTATTGAGACATTGACATTTTTGTTGTGGTATACCCACCACTGTTGTTGGCTTTTGTTTCAATAAATTGTTTGAGATGAGGAAATCACCATTGCATGCTTCTACTTAAATGCCCTACTTTCATGATACGTATAATATCACTGTAGCGTGAACTTACATTTTCCATAAATTTCACCCGAAAGCCAAATATCCCTAACTTTTTGTGAGTAGTGTATATGCTTCCGCTAGGTGGGGTCATCATAAAGTATAATATCAATTTCCATAGCTACGCTGACACGCTTTCTCTCTGTTGAGCCGAATTATGGAAATACTCAACCTCTTTGATTTCCTGCTTATCTGTCATCTGTCAAGAAGTGGATGAGCAGTAACTTTAAACACATTTTTTCTCCTGATTTTTTTCCCTTTTTCTCCTAATTTAGAAGCCAGTTGGACCCTATACAATTCAATTCCCCCCATGTAGCAACCGCTAGAGAATCGCAGCTACAACCCCTTCGTCTGGTAGCAGGAAAGAGGGCGCAATGTCCTCTTCAGGGTGCGACTCCTCGAGCTCCTAACCATGATTCCAGCTCGCCCAGGGCTGTCTTATGTGCGGCAATTCCCTCAGAGTCCCGCCGAGTCCCTCCCCCCACCCCGGGAGCAGCCACCAATTGCCACTCCCCTCAAGGCACCGGCCATACTGGGATCTGGCAGGACCAGGGATCGAACACCCGATCCTCTGGGCGCACACCGCAGACAGAAAACTGTAGCGACACAACTAAAACTTAGCCGCTACACTCAGCCGTCATTTATAATTCCAAGATTTCAATGAGATATTGCACATACCGTTGGGAAGCTTATAATGTCCTCTTTTGAATATAAGAGGTCAATCAAACCAGAAAGAACTGGAATGCGTTACAACTGCATGAACAGGGTTGTAGATGTTACAGGTGGTGTATTAACGTTATAAAGGGGTGTGTATTTCTCAAACGACCACTGAATCTTGACAGGGACATCTCTATGCATAAGCCCAATGGTTGGATTGTATATTTATTTCATATTTAGTAGCAGTTGGTATAATTACACAAGGATTTCACTTGTTTATTTTGCGACTGAGTGAAAAACTCCTACAGCACTTGGCTGACAACAGAGTGAAGTGTAATCCTCACAAGGCACAGATTGCACGGGAAGAGGTTACATATTTGGGATATGTAATTTCACAGGCGAGTAAGAAACTCACTGATGACCGTACAAAGGCAATAAGCACTTGCAATCGCCAAAACATCGTCGGGGGGGGGGGTTCCTAAGATTATGGGGCGCTTTAACGTTTGTGGGTCTCACATTCAGAAGTACTGTGTGTACAACCACTGAATGATTTGTTGAAGGGGGCAGGGGGCCCCCCATGATATAATTGATTGGACGCTGGATTGTGAGGACGTGTTCCCCACTTTGAAACAAAACTGTGTGCAGCCCAGGGTTGGGGCTGACAAATACTCTGCTCCCAATTATTTTTACACTATTTAATAATGGGAGGGCATGTGTCTGCGGTGCTTACACAGAAGCATGGTGACCGGCAGAGGCTGGTTGCCTATTTTATATCTAAATTGTATGCAGTAGCTCAGGAAATACCTCAGTGTTTGCAAGCGGTAGGCAGAGCTGCGGAAACTCTAAAGCAAGCACTGCCACTGTTAGGAACTCAAGAAGTGAGTTTCTTTCTCACCTAGGAGTTCTGACAGGTCGCCCCATGTGGACTTTTAGGAGGAGATTTAGGCTATGCCTCACGGGGGGGGGGGTTGCATGTCATGGGAGATATGTTAGTGGAGCGCTGCAGGCTTCTTTCACAATCCCAGGACAGAGCAGGATCCTGTGAAGGAAAAAAGGTGGAACCGAGGGACCAGGTTCTGGTCAAAGAAAAAAAAAATCACTTGAGTTTAAGTGGACCGGACCACACACACAGTTCTGTTGACAACACCATCAGCGGCCCGAGTCTTGAGAATCACAGTCGGAGTCCATTTGTCACATTTAAGGAAATACAAGGGTGAGGCTCAACATGGGGCACAATAATCCCGCCCACCCTATGGCATCCTAGGGAGCCTGTTCTTCAGAGTATGCACTAGTGCCAACGGGTACAGTTGGACATGGGACCGCAACTTCAATCACGATGGGGATGTGAGGACATTTGGTATATTGTTGATTGTTATAGATAGGAAGACGGTTGCCCCTCTGCGGAAGCAATTCACAAATTCGCTATTCACGCAGGAAGAGAGCTGACCATTAGATGTCCTCGTCCAGGGAAGCCCGGCTCCTGTCCTAAATTATAAGATGCCCCAAGTTTAGTCTGGCACCTGAAGGGGAGCCCCTCCCAGCTATGGTAGGAGTATCAGTCCAACACTCACACTTGTTGATTTAGTGAATCATACACTGCCCGGCCAAAAAAAAAGTCGCCATTGCACCCGTCATGCATAGTGCCCACTGTACAAGCCTCTGGAGGCAGTGTTATGATCTGGGGTTGCTTCAGTTGGTCAGGTCTAGGCTCAGCAACATTATGCAGCAATAAAATGAAGTCAGCGAAGTACCTGAATGTACTGAATGACCAGGTTATCCCATCAATGGGCATATGCCAGGATGACAATGCCAAGATTCATCGGGCTCAAATTGTGAAAGAGTGGTTCAGGGAGCACGAGGAATCATTTTCACACATGAATTAGCCACCAGATTCCTGACCTTAACCCCATTGAAAGTCTTTGGGATGCGCTGGAGAACACTTTACGGAGTGGTTCGACTCTCCCGTCGTCAATACAAGATCTCAGCCAAAAACCTATGCTACTCTGGATGGAAATAAATGTTGTGACATTGCATAAGGTTGTCGAAACAATGCCACAACAAATGCGTGCCGTAATCAAAGCTAAAGGCGGTCCAACAAAATATTAGAGTGTGCGACTTTTTTTTTTGGCCGGGCAGTGTATAATGTGGCTAGAAAATTGCTCTGAATATGGTCATGTAGGAAAATCTATTAAAATGTCAGTGTCTACCATGTTGCAAAGGTTACCTAGTTGTGGGCGTACATTATTATTATTATTATTGCAGTTGTTAATATAAATTTTACAAAGTAGCATAAGCTATGGCAATCTTCAATAGAAATGAATCGAAGACCTCTTTGATATGGGTGAAACAAAAAGCAATCGATTATGCCCATTCATAAAGGGCCATCGAAATTCAGAGCACTGAGGTAGGCGGAGACAAGCTGAGACAGTGGTTGCACCTACTCTTTAAAGTGCAGATTCTCAGCTTTTATTAAAGGGTAAGTACACTCTAGATCACTTTTTTTAAGCTGTAAACGTGATAGTATGGCTACCTTATAATTAAACTTATTCGTCCATTCCTTTATTTCAACAATTCGGAAATAATATTGTATATCATACGAAATTGGTAGAAGAGTCTTTGTGCTGCCCTCTTTGTGCTGCCCTAACGGTTGAAATTTCAGAATCTTCATTCATATTTGATCTGCAACATCTAGTTTGACAGTTTGATCCAAGTTATACAAAATCTTTTGTACATTGTACGTTCATTTATGCAAATGACGATGGACACACCTGCTCCGCCCGACCCCTCTCCCTCACTCAACAAAGTATTTTTCAAAATTGCGTAGTAGTCGGAGACAGGCTGAGACAACGGGTGCACTTACTCTTTAAAGGTTTTTTTTTTTTAAACATTTTCGTTTCACTATGTAGAAATTACAGCACTTTCTATACATGCCCCCCTCCATTTCAGGGCACCATAATGTTTGGGACATAATAATGTTATGTAAATGAAAGTAGTCATGTTTCGTACTTTGTCGCATATCTTTTCAATGCAGTGATTGCTTGAAGTCTGTGACCTATAGACAACATCAGGTGTTGAGTAGCCTCTCTAGTGACGCTCTGCCCGGCCTGTACTGCAGCCATCTTCTGCACCTGCTTGTTTTGGGGGCTAGTTGCCTTAAAGCTAGAGTATGCAACTTTTATTTAGAAAAATATCAGGGAATGGTCATCCTTAGTTGGTAGCACTCATAAAAAGAACTGTTGTGAGAGAAATCCAGAACCAAACATTGTGTTTATACCCTCAAATCCTGCATTCTAAAACCTAATTCTAATTCGGCCCAAATTTTTGTTTTAAAAACAAAGTTGCTAATGGCATAAACCATTCGAAGAGATAGGCCATTTCACGTTGCGAACTGAGAGAATTGGATAAAGCTGGCTGGAAAACTAGAGTAAACATCAGTGCTCATTTTAGAAGGTGGCCAGATGTTCGGTAGGCTATTGGATTGGTTTGAAGACAGACGTGGAGCTCGCATTGTTTCTCCTGGACAGGTAGGTCAAAAGTTTCAACACTAATTACCTGGACTTTCTGCTTGCCAGCCAAATGTAGGCTAATAATGAATAGTAACGTTAGCTAACTTAGCTAGGTTGCTATTACTGATAATGTTACTTCATTCGGCGGCTAGTTCTTGGAAAAAATAAATGTTTGCTAACGTCATGTGGTAGGTAGTTTACCTTGGCTAGCTAACGTTAGGTAGGCTACATTGTTTATGTAGGTTATTAGGCATTATCTGGCCATCATTGCCAGTTGTAGCCAGATAATGCCTGGTTCGGACTAAACTCTATGTGATCTAGACACGTTTTATGATAATTTGATTGCTAAATCTGACAGTGAGACAAATCTTGTACGTATTTTGAGCATAGGCTATTTTGCTGTTACCAGAGGGGAACTGGGGTGTCAAGTTGTTCCAAAAGGAAAATATCTGTGTAATGTAAGAAAATCCGCTCTCCTTTCATTGAACTTTGAAAACTCTGAACTGGAATATTGAACAAATATTTGCTTTACTTGTAAACCTTTTGGAATAGCATGACATTAAGTTGCTTTGTAAAATACAATAAGTAGCTAGAATATAGCTAGTAACCTAGCTAACAAAATGCATCGTCTTTCAGACAGACAGAAAGCAGTGCATGGTAGTCATGATTCGGGAGCAACTCTGCAGGACGTTTTAGAAAACATATAATTTAGCCAGATACCAGGGAACTGAGTCTGGGATAAAGGGTAATGTTCGCTTTGTTCAACAATGTAAAAAAATAAAACATTTCACAATCGTTAGCTACCGTGAACCATTGGTAGGCAGGGCAACCGAAAAATGTATTTCCGGAAATCAACATAAATATTGTGCTTAGAATATCCGTTTAACCTTAAATAAACGCATTATGGACAATAACTGTCCATGGGCTCTATCTTGGCGATCTTGGCGCTTGGTCTAAGCGCATGGCGTAAAGTCAATTTTGGGCGTATCCAAGTCCACTTTTGCTATTTTAACGGCGTGTTTTTTGGGCGCTAAGCACGGCGCAAGGTGCAAAAGGGCTGAACCTAGTCGCTTCATTAATTATAGGTGTGTCTTGGGCGTGACATGCAATAAACCAATCCAAATGTCATATCCCATTCCCTTTAAAAGTCTGCTTTTCCACCTTGGCGGATTGCTTGATGGCGAAACAGACATGCTCGTGTGTGTTTAGTGTGATCAAGGAATAGGCTAAATGGAGTATGATCAATATTATTCGGACTAACCATTAGCCTATGAGTTCCCGGTAATTCCAGACAGGGCTGTTATTTTACAAAATATATGCGGTTAAATTTAGTTAAAAGGACCTGCAAAAGCTGAGAATAAGCTATCAATGGCTTCAGTCTCACCTTAGAAAACGCCAAATTAGCCTGCTTGTTCAGCGAATTTCATTTGATTATGCAATGAAAGTGTCAAACATCAATTCCATGAGGCTGTTCTCATGGAGTTCTCGAAGTTCAAGCTTCATCCGAAGTTCATTAGGCTACCTGCATAGTAATATTGATTAATAACATAAATACCGTTATTTTGCCTTAATGATGACACTAAATACAATAAAGCTGTCAGGTTGGCAACCCATATGTTCACGCATATTTCCCCTTGTTTAATAATGTCCTGTTTATGGAAATAAACAGACCAACCAGTTTTACTCGTAGTGTAATGCTTTAAAACAATCCACTTTCCCAGGAAGACCGTGAAACGTGCGACTTACAGCAGGGGAAACAGAGAACATGCAGGGAACATGTAGATAATGGCATTAAAATTTATTGTGAATTAATTGTGTAACGTGCTGCAAATTTGTTTTAGTTTCTAATTAGACGCGTAGTTCTCATTAAAATCATTTTGTTCAGTTATGGAATAACAGGTGAAATCAAGCTGGGTTTTAATAAGCTGAGAGTATGGAAACCTGGTCACTTTAATTAAAAAAATATGAAGGACGAAGAATAGCTAAGGTTACAATTTAGTTAACATGGTGACATTTATCTCCGTTTTTTAACCATAGGCTATCGAAAAAACCTTATGCACAGCGAATCCGCTGTAGCCTAGGCTATTTGAAAACCAATAAATGCAATATTCACTGGACAAGGTTTTGAACTTTTTTCAGTCACAAACCATTCTATTTACTTACAGGCTGTATTCCTAGATAAACAGAGCTGTATTGTAATGACATCTGAAGCATTTTCAGAACTCAAATGTCCGTCTATTGCTGTGCGCGAGTTTTCCATTGAATGACAATTCACGCATTAGGCTTGATATAGGTGTTATCAGCTCCTTTTTAATGGATAGCCATTGTCCCGTACCATCACACATAGCCTACACAATAATATTTCACATTGTAATCTTGATATTTTTATTCATGCTTGTGCGTGCTCCTGTGTGTAACAGACGGGAGAGTGTACGCGCGTTGTGCACACACCTATGTAGACGCACTTATATGCGCCGTTAAAATAACATGTAAACAACTGTGACATGACTTTAGACCAGGTTTGTGGTGGTTCTAGCGCAAGTGCTTTCTGCTGGCCAAAAATAATCGTGGCCACTCCTCATTTTAAGACCAACACGCCCAGTTCACTTGCAACGGGCGCAAGAATACATGGTAGTTAAACGACGTGAGCGCTAGGCGTTATAATGAACCCAGCGCCGGGTGTAAGATAGCAAAGACACTTGCGTTTGGGTTAGCGCCGCTTAGCACCGGGTGTAAGATAGGGCCCCATATATGTAATTTTAATGTTATATATGGACTGTTTTTGCGGCTTTTAAACTCACATTATCCCAACATTCCATCAATGATAAGAGTGGGACTCTTACGGCACCTAAAACTGATCAGCGCAGCCAGTATTCTGTTCTATTCAGTGTCTCACGGTCATTCTTTCAGTTGACTTGATCAACTCTCAGAATTCTGAAAGACTGTCAGGTCAATATTTTCACTGGACACTTCTGAAGATTGACATTTCAGGCTCCAATCGGAGACAAGCGTTCCTATTACATTTATGTAGCAAATAACAATGCTGAATACTTCTGATGTAATTTACATAGCAACTGTATGCCCAGATCACAGCGCTTTACCCACAGTGGCCAAGGGAAATCGATGACGATTCAGAAATGATATAACTTTTAAAGATCTAATTCCATCTTCTACTGGGACTTTTGCCGTTTATCGAGGGTGTGACAGAAATTTTTGGTGCCGCTGACCATAACCGGATGCTTTCACTTTTACGATTCGATTGAACAAGTAACGTTAGAAGTCAATTTTTTATGGGTTAGTGCTATGGACCTTATTCACGCGGCGGCCATCTTGAAATCGAAAGCGAGGCTGAGGCGGGAAAATTCCGGAAGTTAATGTCAACAACAATGGCTTGGACTACCAACCTGGAGCTCTTTCCGAAATTCGCTGTCAGTAGGCCTACGATTGAAACTTGAGCTGACAAGGGGTCCCCAAAATACATTTTATTTTGTTAAAATATAGCTAGTTTTATGTAGCCTATATTGTAGCTAATATCTAATGTATACAGATTTGCGATGCAAATCTATCGCAAAATGCAACCTGTTGTGTTCACGACAGTGTTTCTTGTCAGTCATAGTTTTAGTACTAGTTTTAACTAGCCTAACTATGGTTACATTAATAGTATGGTTGTAAGCCAGTGAAACGCATTGTACCCTAGTTGAGAATTACCGGGATAAAATGCATTTGTTTAGCATCGGCCAGTTTACTTGTCTTAGCCAGTGGCCTAGCGCAGTTTGTCGGGGCTCCCCCGCAAGGTTCACATCTGTCAACCCATACAGTTTGCCAGTATAAAATACGGCTTCTCCACCTTTTCGAAGGTTGCCTATGCGGGCGTGTAAGGTTATTGATATGGGAAATCTAGTCTAATACACACCCCCCCCCCCCCCCCCCCCCCCCAAAACATTTCCAACATAATTAATTAAATCACAGCAATCGCATTTTCTCTCTCTCTCTCTATTCAGTCGTGCGAAAAGCAAGTAGCTGCATCAGATCTGTATGATCTAAAAATGCACAAACCACAAAGATGCAGTAGGTAGCGTCTAAGCTATCAAAGCTGTTATGTAGGCTAGTAAGATAGGAAAACTGCAAAAAAGTGCCACAAGCTCATGCAACACGACTCATGCATAATTTAGGAAATTGTGATATGCATCTCTCCTGCACTGGGTTGTGTGTGGGGTAAATCATGTGGGGTGTCTGTGACTGTTTAACTGTTTTAACTGAATTTACACAGTCATTATTATGTGAAAAGCTAAATACAGGAATATTTTAAATAAACTTGAATCAGACAAATAACTGTGGTGGCTAGTGATTTTAATAGATACATACTGTTCTATCAGGTTTTGGGTTCTTTTATACAGTATTGCAGGCGTTAAAATAAGGGCAGCTCTCTCCAGAGGTTGACACGGATGGGTTCAAGTTAAGGGCCCATCAATAATCCTAAAATCATACATAGAAAGTCTATGGTACAAACCGTCCTAGATGCGCTTTCACGAAGAGGTCTGGGAGTAGTGGGTTGGGGGTGTGTCTCTTTCTCAGTGGGCAGGGCCAAATGGTGTTATGATTTCAAACTGTTTTGAAAACAAATGCAGCTGCTCAAAAAAGTTACATACTCTAGCTTTAAGTTCTCTCTTCAGCATATAAAACGAATGGTTACATAAATAACCTTGGTACTATGAATTAGGTCAACACGCCACTCTAGGTCATCCTCGACAAGACGGTGAGCTACTAGAGACTGAATACCAAATTAACCACCACTACGGGGCAGACACCACGTCAGGCAATAAGTACTGCTGGATATCTGCCGCTCATTCTCTTTTGCCGACTGAAGTGCATGGAATTCCCCGCATGACCACGCCACATGGCGTGTTGACCTTATCCATTAAAACCAAGGTTACCTATGAAATGCTTGTTGCATTTCATTATGGGCAACACGCCACTGTATGGGTCAACAGTATATCAAATAAAGTCAAGCGAGGGATGTAGTGAGGCAATGAAACACCACGACACAAACATGCGGTTCCAAAATATAATGAACTTTATTAGATGCTTGTTCTTTGTTCTAAAGTGCAAATGGAAAAAATACCTACCGGGTGATAAAAATTGTAAAACAGTAACACCCTAAAATTGTAACGCAAGTCATACTCAAGATTGCACCACTGCCCTGAGGAAAGGAGGCAATCGATTTGGACGAAACCACATCCAGGCGATAGGCCTGCACACAATGCAGCAGTGCTGCAGTTGCCGGCTCGTCAGGCCACAGCATTAGTATGGTCAGAAGCAGTTAGTGGAAATTAAGTTTTAAATGAAGTTGTGTTCGGTAATACTCATTTGAGCATCTCGGGGCAATACAAAAATACCGTCTGTGCATTTTTTTCCACTGAAAGTCAGCTATTCTCCCATAGTAATACATTGAACTGGTGAGACCAACCAACCTAGTGACATCATGACCGCAGTTAGTCCAAGATGGCTGCGCCCTAATGGGGAAAAAAAGCGAATTGTAACTTCTTTTTCCAGCAAATACGGGTCGGTTTCAGATTTGAACGCATGGTCATATCTAATTTAAGCTAAAAAGCTAACGAACCAGAGCCACTTTACCGAGTGATTCATGTCCCCTTTAAGTCAGCCATCCAGGTCTGATGAGGCCAGTTAGGGGCAATCAGCAGAACTCGTACCTTCAAGTCCCTGATCTTAGCCAGAACCATCGGCAGGAGAGGAAACTGGACCCACCATAGAGTACCACGGGGGACAATGAGCATTCTCCGCTGATGCAAAAACGCTGTGGCTGGCACAATGCCCGAGTGCAGATGACAATCCCCTGGTCGAGGCCCCCTACCCCCGAACAGCAGATGTGCTGCCACATCTGCAATGCCTGGCATGTAGACCATCCTCAGGGACAAAGCAGGAGTTGGCATGCCTAAGCATATAGGGTTGGAGACTGAACACCACCCTGTTAAAGTAAAAAACGAAAACATTTCTGGAAGGTTGCTGCACTTCCCCGCCCATGATGGGCTTCACAACCGTTGCAGGGGCTGACCCTCCCAGAAGGCTCCCCAGTCAGTCTCAAAAGTGTCCGTAGTGATGTTCACTCTCGAACACACTGGCCCCAAGGGAAGGATTTACAGCCTGTCCTTGTATGGGCACACCTCCCCGTGCCACCAACCACCGCTGTAATGGGCGCATGTGCAGGCTCGCCCTTAAAACATGCTGCCTCTCTAGGGTCAGAGAGGCCCACAAGGATACAGTCCAATACTAAGTCTAGAAAACCCTTCTCTCTGTAGGTGAAGAGGCTCTTTCCCAGTTTATGGTCAGTCCCAGGCTGACAAAATGGGCCAGCACTGACTCTGTGTCCCTTCTAGCTTTCGCCTCTGTTGGGGCACAGATTAGCTATTCACAAAGGTAATTTACAATGAGAGTTCCTCGATGACGGAGCGGAATCAGCGTGGTCCTTTGTAAAGGTGCATGGTGCAAACACACCAATAATCCACAGACCGGAACAGCAAAACTGCAGGGGCACGAGGTGCTGGAGGAGCCTAAGCAGCATAGACCTCACAGACGCAGAGGCTCCCTTTGGCATTAGTCTCAGCCTCAGCCACTTTGACACACTTCGTACGCAGCGTCTGATGCATAGGCTTGCATAAGCTGGGTAGAACTGTGGGAAACGGACAGTCAGCACTCATTGGCTAGCAGCACTGTCAATCACAGGAGTGTGTGCGTATTTCCGGTATGACGCGATGCATTTGGTTTTATCAGTCCCCCGGGAAACAAGTTGTGCGAACTAATAGCAGCTAACGAATGCTGCAAAACTATCAAGAACAATGTGTTTTCAGACCAGACTAGGAGCTTAACGTTGGATTGAAAAAAGTTTTAAGTTCACAACATTTCTTCGGTGTGATGGACTGTTTTACTGGAGATCGCTGTGCCATTTGTGTAAATCACATTTGTTTCACGTGGGTCTGTTCTTGTAGCGCCGTTTCTGAATTGACCATAGACGGTCGGTGATTGGTTATATTGCATGTCAATCAAACGCACCATTTTATCAAAGTGCGCAGCTCTTTATCGTGTTAGGCAAGTCTATGGACCAGACTTTGTGTTTATCACAGTGTCTGGCCTTCGCGAGACTAGCATTTAAATGTCTGTGTGAAGTACAATATATCTCTGATATAATGTGTGTATTTTACTATAGTGTAAGTTTTATAGTGTAACTTTAGGGGACCAAAAGTAGTTAGTACTTAGTCATCATATTTGGGTGATTGACAATAACACAAATTTTTTGCTCTGAAAAACTTGCTTTAGCAAGTTGTTTTAACGGTGTGTTTGGGGTCATTGTCCTGCTGCAAAGTGAAGCACCGTCCAGTGAGTTTTGAGTCATTTAGTTGGACCTGAGCAGAAAAAGTGTTTCTGTTTCAGTTTATCATTCATCCTGCTGCTGCAGTCAGCAGTCACATCATCTGTAATGACAAGTGAGCCAGTTCCAGTGGCAGCCATACATGTCCAAGCCATAACACCCCCACCACCATGTTTCAAAGATGAGAGGGGGTGCTCTGGATCATGAGCAGTTCCTTTCTTAATCCACATTTTTCTCTTTCCATCGTTTTGGTACAGAAGAGTTTGTTCCACAACTATTTTTTAAATGTACTTTTAAGCAAACTCTAACCTAGCCGTTCTGTTCTTGAGACTTACCAGTGGTGTGCATCTTACAATGAACCCTCTGAGGTTATGCCAGTGTAGTCTTCTCTCTATTTTAGTCTTTGACACATCTATGCCTACAACCTGGAGACAGTTCTTGATCTGTTCAACAGTTGAAGTGTTTTCTTCACAATTGAAGTATTCTTCGGTCATCCACTACAGTGGTCTTCCAGTTTTTTGCAATTGCTGAGCTCACCAGTGCGTTTTTGCTTCTTAATGTATCAAATAGTTCATTTTGACACACCCAATGTTTTGGCTATGTCTCTGATCAATTTATTCAGATTTTTCCACCCCATGATGGCCTGCTTTACTGCCATTGTGGGGAAAATAGACTACATTTCCAGACATTCCATAGGAAACCGCACTTACAGGGAGCCAATCTTGTAGCTCGGAAATACGAGAACGGTCATAAAATTCAAACAAAAACTCAAGACCCTCCATTTCTGTTCTCCTTTCGTGCCAGCAACACAGCTACACAAAAGTGGATCCCAATTTTGCTGCTCGCTTTTCAGATAGAGAGGCTTCCATAACTCTCTGCGGACTGCCCTTTCTTTGTTCACTCCCACTCCCTGCACGTCTGCAGGCCGAGAAGAGACGGAAGCACCATGCCTGGATCCTGCATGGTGCTCATCGCCGACAGCAACAGGTTAGCTTACCAACTGGCATCTGACCACAGAAGTGTACTGAACTGAGATAACAACTCCGACCGATGGTTAGCTCCCAACCCACGGACAAAGACACAAACCAGGTGACAAGGAGACAACTCATCGCCGGACCAACCAGAACAAATTCAAGTCAAGATCAGAAAGGCCAAAGATGTTCTTGCTCACCCACCTCACAGATGAGCCAGCTGTAACCAACTCACCACGAACTTCAGTGAGACTGATCAAACATCCCAGGCATAGCTTAGGATTGTATCTGTATCTGTATCGGTAATTAAGTTTGATCACTTGGGTTTCCTGCGTAATGTCTGGAAATGTAGTCCGTTGTCCCTACACACTTCTGTGGGCCTCACGTTGAGAGACAACAGTAACAAAATACAAATTCCACACCTAGAAGACTTTAGACTAGCTTAGCTTTCTTGTGCATGAACTAATGACGCCAGAACATACAGTTGGCCAAAAAATATCGCAGCAGATAATTGTCCAATTATTTTTGGGCCCCCCAAAATGTGGAGCTATGTATAAAAAGGGCTGAAATTCCTACATGGTGCACTCGATAAGGATGTAAATACCCATAAACTAAAGCTGACAGTCTGCACTTTAACCTCATAGTCATTGTTTTATTTGAAATCCAATGTGTTGGAGTACAGAGCCAAAACAACAAAAATTGTCACTGACCCAATACGCACCGTTCACACAAATAGAAAAATTTAAACCCAATTGGATTCAATATAGGCTACTATATCCAGAAAAATATTAGTAACAAAAGTAACATAGCTCAAACGGAAAACAACAGTGAGCTAGTAATCACACTATCAATTAATTTTACCAGATATGCGTACACACGTCAATCAGTAGATTAATCACAATGTACAATGCAATACATTGCAGGGAGTGAAAATTCCTCAGCTAGTAAACCTTTTTAAGGAGAAAAGGCTCCTTTCAACTTTTAAATGTTTGTAACAACAAAAACGTTAATTCAATATAGGTTACTATAACCAGAAAATCAATCTTTATCAAAAAAAGATAAGAGCAGCGAGCTGCCTAAACAACCACAGAACAAACACTACCGATTAATCTTACCCGATAGGCGCACCCGCGTCAATCAGTAGATTAATCACAAAATACAATGCAGCATGTTGCTGGGAGTGAAAATGCCTTGAATAGCCAACTCCTTTTTAAAGATCCCACACAATGGAAGTCGGATCACGTTTTTCTATTGCTTTTCAGAAGGCTTCTGCGTGAAACCGGACGTTGGGGCAGGACTTGTTTTTTTAAAGTGGGCGGGCAGGCACGGTGGCTAGCTAGTTAGTTGCTCAAAACAAAGCTAACGCATTAGCCAGAATGGATGACATTTTGTGGGGCAGGAGGACAGGAAGGGCGAGGATAGGGCCGGGGTGTTTCTGAATGGTACGATAACGGTCCTATGTAACATGAACATCTGTAATAAATATTTGCCTAGAATCCGGAATGCAGTTTTGTTTTTCTATTAACGTTACCATTACTGCAATTACAGGAGAGCTGTGTGCAAATTGCTGGACAGCCACAACTACTGCCTCTGATAGCAGTCGTAATATTTATAGGCTAAATGCTTCTGTGTATATTGGAGGATATTGCAGCCTCCTTTATGTGGCCAAATTCAAGCCATTTTGTGTGTAGCCATGTGTTTGTGGGGAAACTAAAAAGGATGTGCACTTTCGTCCCATTTTCTTAGCACTGACAGTTTTGTGAGCTATTGTGAGCTACTACTCACATTGACGTTGAGGACAAGTTGATAATCAAGCAATGTAATTGGAGGGAATACTTTGTTCTACACCCGTCAGTGCAGGTACGTGTCATCAAAACATCACACAGCCGTTTCAAGGGAAGAAGCGAGGAAAATATTTTGCAGCGCAAACATCAACTTTGAATATGTATATTTATTTTTTTGGTCTACATCAGTTCCTTGAAGTAATTAAACTATAGCTAACCATTTCATCACTTAAGACGTACATTTTCATTGTGTGGGGTCTTTAAGCAGAAGAAACTGTTCGGCAGATCGAAATTGTGGACCTAAAACGACAGTAAAAGGCACGGTAAAGCATGCGTGCAAACAAATATCTCAATCAGTTTCAAGCTCAAACCAGTGTTGTAGAAGGCAAAAATAGAATGAGCAGTGGACATCCAGAAATACTTATTGCGTGATGTGTTCGCCCCGTAGTGGTGGTTAATTTGCTATTCATTAATTAATTTGTACCTCACTCTCTGGACGACGATGAGGATACAGTGGCGTGTTGACAAATGTTCAATTGGATTCAGATCGGGTGACTGACCAGTCAAGAATTTTAGAAAAATCTTTTGAAAAACTCCTTTATTGCTTTAGCAGTATGTTTGGGATCATTGTCTTGCTGTAGGATGAGGTGCTGTCCAATGAGTTTGGAGCCATTTGCTTGAACTTAAGCAGATATTTAGAATTCATTCTGCTGCTGATATCAGCAGTTACATCATCAATGAATACATCATCAAGTGAGCCAATACCTGTGGCAGCCATAACACCCCCACCACCACATTTCACAGATGAGGTGGTATGCTCTGGATCTTGGGCAGTTCCTTTTGGCCTTGCTCTTGACCTTTTTCTAGAACTCTGCAAGCTTTTAGGCATTTCTTAGCAAACTATTAACCCGGCCATCTTGTTTTTGCGGGGTATTTACGTGTTAGCTGTGGTTTGCATGTTGCAGCTTAGGCTCTGTAGTTCTGTTTGTGAAGTCCTCTGTGGACAGTCATCACTGACAAATCCATGCCTGCCTCTTGAAGAGTGTGTTTGTGATCTGTCGGACAGGTGTTTCCGAGTTTTTCTTCATTATGGCGAAAACTCTTCAGTCATCAACTGAGGTCTTCCTTTGCTATTACTGAGTTCACCAGGGCTCTCTTTCTTCTTAATGATGTTCCAAACAGTTGATTTTGGTAAGCCTGAGCTTTGGCCTATGTCTCTGACTGTTTTTTTTTCTTATTTCTCAGCCTCATAATGGCTTCCTTGACTTTCATTGGCACAACACTGGTCCTCATGTTGACAAACACCAATAAACGATTATCTTGATTCTAGGCAATCAACAGCCTAGGATCAAGACTGGATACTGGAAACTCTCATACCTGTACTCAGGAAGCAATTGAACACACCTGTCTAATCAGAAACACACATGGAGCCTTTTGTCCAAAACATTATGGTGCCCTGAAATGGGCTATGTATAAAAAGTGCTGTAATTTCTACATGTTGGGAAAAAAAAAAAAAAGTATAAAATTACCCTTTAACCCCTTATTTCACCTATTTAGGGGGTGCTCTTTTTAAGGCTTTATAACTCCAGGTGTGAGCATCACATATACTTGGTAAATTGCTTAAATGAAACAAGACAGGTGTACCACTTACAATACAAACTTAGATTTGTTTATTTTCATAATTTAAGTCAAAATAAAGTGCACAAATGCAAAGAAACTTTGGAAAGATTAAAAAAAAAAAAAAAGTTTTTCTTTGTGAAATCGGTAATATAAATACATTTCCTGGATCATAAACTCCATGTCCACAAGTTTTGCAAAATCTGAGGATGATATGCAGAACTACTAAAGGTCTATGATGCAAAATATAGCAGTGCACCCTGTTGTCCATTAGTGTCTCCAAATCTATCCAAATGGCTAAATTGTGCACTGCTCTAAATAAAAAAAAAAAGATGATATATTTAACTACAAATCAAGAGTTTTGGCTCATAAAACTCACTTTTGCATAATTTTCAAGCGGGAATTACTATATTTTCATCAGTATAGGGGGTAGATATCTATGGGTCCAAAACCCCTATGCAAAACATGTCATAAAATGAATAAAATTAGTTTTGTCCATTAGAAAGCATATACATTTGCTCCTTCTGATGGCTAAAGATAAAAAACATTGATATCACAGTGTTACATACACCTACATATGTTGCCTAATCATTCACTCTTGTACCTCAGTAAAACATCACTTTTCCCTGTACGCTACAGTATGCATACTTTTGTCCTGGGATAGCATTTTTCTGTAGTTTACAAAAAATTAAAAATGTATTAATATTTATCCTATTAAATTTAAATTTATCCTATTCATAATGACTCCAAGGATTTTTCTTACCTTAATCTACCACATATCAGCGAACAGTAAATTGGAATGAGCATTTGTCATGCCCTAAGAGACTGTATACACGCCATAGCCTATATTATGTACGATAACATGAACATAAAATAGTATTCCACCATCTGCAAAATGCTGCCAAATGTTCTATCTTCAATGAACATCGGTCGTCTACATCAAAAATACATTTAACGATTGCACTACAGTATGTGAAATGCAGTCAAAATGCGAAAATAACAATAAGGCTATCAAACATATTGGAAAGACAGTGCTCGAGTAGAAACACAAACGTACATATGTAGCCAGCGAGACCAACGGCATTTTAGACGCAAAAATACTTACATATCGGAAAAGCGAAACTCCCTTCCCTAATGCGTTTTCTATAGAGCTTGTGTAATACTAGACCGTTAAAACGAAAACTGCCGTTACGCTGGGCTGTAGTTGATTGTTCAAAGCACCCAAAAAGACATGGCATATACCGTTGCTAAAGCTATAATGTACTCTATTGGATAAAAAAGCCGACAATTAAACCAGAATGAAATGTAATGAATGAGACAGGCTTACAGGGCATGGGTGCATTACGCATCGACGTTTCAGATAGTGTAATAGCGGTATAAAGTGTATATTTCTCAAACCGATTGTACCAGACAATAAATGACCACTGAATTTTGAAAGGAACATCTCGATGTGTAAAACCAATGGTAGGATTGTACATTTATTTCATATTTAATAGCATATATTGCTAGTAGAATACATGGTAGAATGAGACAGTACTTTCAGTTTATTTTGCATTTGAGTGAGCAGGGCTTTTCAGTTTTTCTGCCATACGATCAGGAAATTGTTGGGTTTCTCGTTGCTATGACGTTATTCTAATTTTATATGATGAATAAATATATTTATGAACTCAAACATAGACGCTATTGTCCACTATATCACGCATGGGTAGGTATAGACTAGGTGGGGGTTGCTTGTTAAATGGACTTGGTATAGGGAAATAGTGGCACTTAGAAACTCCGTATTCGGCAGAAATCGTCACAAACTGTCTACCAATAAAGTTAAACACAGAGTTTGTGATTTCCACTAATAGTTTGGCTGCAGTAGCAACAAATGTCTCAGTTGAGCAAAAAGGTCCCGCCGGCGTCACCTTCTACGCAAAGGGGTTAATAAAAGCTGAGAATCAGCAAGAAAAAAAAAAAGGGTATTTGTCCCAAACATTATTGAGGGCACTGTATATGTACATATTTGAAATTCATCACCTCTGTATTACACATCAGTGGACGTTAAGTTACACGAGGTGCTGCCTAGAGAAATGCATAGTTGATCAGACGGTGATTGATTTTTATGGTCACATTTGTACTACCATATCTTTTGGGTTATACAGCAAAACCTGTTGATAGAACATGTGATAAACTAGAGGAGCTCTGAGGACCACAGTTCAATTCAATTGGCCAAAGCCTTTCCAAGGGAGGGAGGGTTTCTGTCAGTTTTCTCCAAATTTATGATGTTCATCTGTAGAATTATCTGATATTTCACAGTACAAACAGAACAATATAGTGAAACCTAAATGATATTGAGCTGATCACCACCCTGGATGACCAGCTCCAGCTCTCACCAGGAGCAGTGATTCCAAGGACTCCAAGATCACCCATCTTTCTCCAGAATTCCTGCATCAAGACAAGAACAACAGATTAAATGTGCATCATTTTTTGGTATGAAATACTATTAATATGTTGGCTAGTAATGCAAGAGTTCCTCACCAAAATAGCAGTACACGAGTAACAAACATTTGCGTAGGCTAAATATCTCCTTTCTAGTTAAACATAGTACACTACATGATTTTTGCCTAGATACAACCATACTCAAAAGCACTCTTACAAGTGCAAAGGGAAACATTGGTGCAGATCAAAAAGAGGCATGTCTGAATCAGTTCATGCCTTTAATGGACACTCATGTAAGTGGACGAAGCCAGTGCATGATTCTGTGAAATTCCTTAGAAAAGTAAGATTTGGCAAGAATGAAGGACTGGAGATAAGGTGCTGATCCCATGAGATACAGTGCCCTCCACAATTATTGGGACCCCTGGTAAAGAGGAGTAAGAAGGGTTATAAAAAATTCACCTATTGGTGATTTAGCTTAATCTCACACTGAAAAAATTAGAAAAATCCAACCTTTAATTGAAGTATTGAAATCCCTCATCAAGAAATAATTATTTTTAACAAAACCACGTGTGCCGCCATTATTGGCACCCCTGCATTTAATACTTTGTACAACCTCCCTTTGCCAATAAAACAGCACTGAGTCTTCTCCTGTAACATCTAATCAGATCAAAAACGTCTACGACGTAAAAAAAAAGCCAAGTTACACGCATAGCCTACATAGTGCTGTCCAGAAGTTCTTAATTCCAACTTGCAAAAACTAGGCCTGCCTTTAAAAGTCTTGATATCAAAATGTGGCCAAGTTACAACTAACAATATTGCCTATCGTAGCTCACACTAAATAAACTAGCTCTATTCCAAAGCAATGCTATCCAAGCTTTCCTAAATTATTTAATGCAACTTGGCCCTGTGTTTCTTCATCTTACCATCTCAAGAGAATGTGGTCAATGAAACTGTATGTGCCACATCAAATTGCAAAATGAAAATAATTTATAGTGGAAGTACTCTGATTCAGATGTGTTACACTTAGAAATTAACAGAAAAATTACTACACTAAATTGCATGTTTGAACAATTGTCTGCATCCACTGCTTTGGGTCTATGAAAAGCACAGAATGAATAAAATGTATTATTATTATTATGTATTTATTTATTTGGATTTCTATCAAAACCTGTGTGGTCCTACAGAGCATAGATATCCTTGTGTTCACAAAATTCTGTTTGCAAATATCATGATCATTTTTATCTGCATTTATTTATTCATCACCCCTTTCTCTATTGTACATGATGTTTCTTCATATAAATGTCTGTTTGTGAATTGTAAAGAATGCTGTAGCAGCAGTTAACATTTTAAAACCTGTACATTTTCTAAAGTAAACTTGCCAACAAAGTACAACCATATCCTTTCTGGCGTGTAATTATTCATCAGCTGTTAAAAACATTAATTGAAATCATATGTTGTTCCATGAGGCACAATCTCTTCACATGCAAAGATGAAGAAACACAGGGCCAAGTTGCATTAAATAATTTAGGAAAGTTTGGATAGCATTGCTTTGGAATAGAGCTAGTTTATTTAGTGTGAGCTACGATAGGCAATATTGTTAGTTGTAACTTGGCCACATTTTGATATCAAGACTTTTAAAGGCAGGCCTAGTTTTTGCAAGTTGGAATTAAGAACTTCTGGACAGCGCTATGTAGGCTATGCGTGAGTAACTTGGCTTTTTTTACGTCGTAGACGTTTTTGATCTGATATCACATTTTTTTATAGCTAACTAATGATGAATAATGCATGAAGATAAACACGGAGACATGCATTCCAAAGAAATGTATGCAGACATTCGCTTAACCATAACGCCCTCTATTGACAAGAATGAGGACAGTTATCCTATTGCAGACAGCACATAATTACATTAAAAGAGTTTGTACATGAGCAGTATTTAATGTGTAATTAAATACAACAGCACCACCTGAGCTATGGATCATGAAGAAGCATGTAAATTAATGAACCAAGTCTACATGGAGACACACATGCACAATGGGCTAAACGCAAACACATTCTAGCTGAAAGACATATAGCCTAAATAGCTAGTACAGCCTAAATAGTTTGCATCAGTAAAATATGGAAATACAGTTTTAAAATAGGGCTATTAGTATTCTATAAAATACATTTAACGTTAGGCTATTCAACACTGGATTGCCGGATGCATAACTCCAACCTTCCATGTGTGGGCTACGAGCTAGCGAGTTTCTGCAGAGCAGAGTTTTTTTCCGGTATTGTAGAACATTACCTGCAGGAAATCTTTTGGTACCGGACAGCTAGGTTTAGTTTCGTTTTCTGTAGTGCAATGAATGTAGGCTATTATCCATGTTGATTCGCTTCGTAGTAGCCTAGCTTGTTTCTGCTTCCTGACGAGAAGCAGGAAGTAACGTTGGCGAACAAGCTTAATTGGACAACGCATATTTCCCAGGAATCTTAGCCAGAAAGAAAACAGTAGATACTACTAAGAAAGTACATACCAGAGATTATTCTTCTTTTTATTATTATTGTTATTATTATTATAATAATTAAAAGTGTTTGCAGTAAGCTACATTATCAGCAGAGTAGCGTAGACTAGAGCCACATTCGGAGGCTATCTATTTATTTATAAGTGACTAACCATGAATCAGATATGTTTGGGGAATTGGCGGTTTATAAATCCGATCGTTTAAAGGCTTGTAGTTTAAAAGAGGCTATCTTCAATTTAATGTAGGCTATTATCGTAAATTCTTAATTTTCCTCGTAGTTAATTTTATGGTGACCTTGTGTTATGTGTGAAAAGGATAAAGTGAACAGAGCTGAAGTGAAGAAATTAATTAATAAATAAATGTTGGCCGAGGCAAGGGGTTTCCACAGTCAGTCAGTCATGACCGCAAGAGCAGAGCGTAACACCCTCCCCAAACCAGACAAAAGCGAGCGTCCGGTTTGGGGAGGGTGTGATATAATACAAGTGAAACATTGAACAGTTAATATTGTAAACCACTTTTACCTTTGCAATAAAAATACGTTAATGTGTCAATGTGAAAATAATAACAGTCTAAGAAATGAAAAGTACTTAACAGTTGCACATTGTTTTTGTGGAAAATACACGTGCCCTGCTGGGCTCGAACCCACTATCCACTGTGTGAGAGACTAGTCTTAACCACTAAGCCACAGCATCTTCTTGGAAAGCATGAAGCCATTAGCTACATTAACATTAAAAAACATTAGTATGAAGGGTTTTTATTGGACGATAAGCTTGATGAGCAGGTATACGGACCATACCCTCAAATAATAATTCTCCCCATTGGATAACATCGCGACGGAGGCAGGCAGTTTGGCAGGAAAATGGGAAGAAGAATAAGAAGAAGAAGAAGAAGCGGAAGAAGAAAAAACGGCAAAATAACCCAAGTTTGGGGCTTTATTGTGTGGATGTGTGAAGTTGTATTTGAATGCTGTGTGGTTACATGAGGTCAGAAGATACAGAAGTTAATGCTTTTAAGGGCTGAGAGTCTATGGTCATTGTGGTTACTTCTGTAGGAAACCCTGAAAAGTGCCAAACTCTCGGTGCTGTATAGGTATGGGGCATGCCCCGCCAAGCCGTAACTTGGCGGATGGCAAACCTGCCATCCCAATAAGGTTGGAGAATACAGACCAAGGAATCTGAGACCATTTCTCTTTACAGAATCTCTCCAGATCATCCAGAGTCCAAAAACTATTAATTCTTTATAACCCTTTTCACTCATCTTTACCAGGGGTGCCAATAATTGTGGAGGGCACTGTATATGGCATGTTGCATTGAAATCCCATCTGTTCTAGAATCACATTCTCATAAATGCAGTTATTGAGTCATACAATTTCTGTCACCCTTACACCAGAAGATAAGCGATCACAATACAAACTTTACAAGGTACATATCTCAGAAACAGGCCATTTAGAGATGGTGGTGCTAGGATTACATCAGTAATGTTGAAAAACAACTCAGTCTATGACATTTGTTTTATTCACACCAATATCCTGTTGAACTGTTTAAAAAGAGATGAGTTTGAATATATAATCATAGTACATATTCAGAACATGCTGGAGTTTTGCTTGAACTGGGTTTACACTTCTCCAGGCTGACAATTGCTCTGCCTCCAGTATAGGCAACCTTGCCTGTATGAAATGCAGGTCTGCATTTACACAATTATCTGAGAAATGGAAATTACTTTGCTGATGACCAAACCTGATTAATCAAAACCTGATTAATTCTGTATTTTTTGGTGATTGCATGCGAGCTCTGTTTTTAACCCTATAGTCTATATCCTTTTCTTGGTCAAGATAACATGAAAATGGTTGCAGAATATATCCTGATTATTTATACTATGGTAGTTTTCAATGTGATATTCTTACTGTAGTAGCGTCTGAGTGTGGATGCCTCCACCATGTCCAACAAATCATTTATTTGTCACCCTTTTACCAAACCCTATCAAAGGACTCGGCTATAGCCAGCTGGCTCTGTGGGTGGCTGTGTGCCAACCCGGTTTCTTGTCCTTAAAGGGATAGTTCGGAATTTTGGACATAATGTCTCAACCCATGATGTAGTTGATTGATGGAAACCATTTTCAGATAATTCCATGCTGTCCCTTCTTTTGGACAAACACACATTGCGAATGCTAGCGCAACTCGTAGGAAACTAGTAGCATCCACTACCAAACGCACTTAAACACTCCAAGGTGCACCCAAAGCAAATAAAATACAACGACAGTCTATCGGGGTTATTTTCAGTGATTATACCATCATTTTTCAAGTCAACTATCGTTGAATCCTTTACTTTGTGCTCACCTACATTCTCAGTGCAAAATTACCTTGACCAAGACCTTTCAAGGTCAAAATGACCCCGAATGGTCATAACAATATCAGAAATGAATTCCACGCACCACAATCAGTCGAAATAGAGGTATTACACGTGTATATACTCTGAAAAACAAAAAAGTTTGATTTTCATCATGGCCGATGGCAGCCATATTTGATTTGGCCATAGCGTCAATCGTGGCAGCGTGGCGGACTAGCACCTCGGTGATTTTTCATGTTTAGGGACCCATTGACTCAGTTCAAGTGAGAAATTCTCCCAACACCATTTTGCATATGGGTTCACAGGCCAGGTACAGGACTACGATTGTGCAGTAACTTGTTCTTGCACACAGAATACAACTCTGATTGGGTCTAAAGCACAGAACTATATACGAACTAGAAAGGCAAGTGCCTTCTCAAAACGGCACCGTTTCCACGGCCCAAAGTTTTTACTCTGATTCGCCAACGTGACCTGTCACGTGAAGGTGGTCAATTCGTCCCTTTTGCAGAGTAATGGCTGCCGATGTAAATCTAGAACCACGACCAGAGCCACAGCGAAGTGGGTTTTATGAGAACAATAGATGTTGTGAAAATCAAAACAATACATTGATAAATTATTGAATACGTCTATGCTATGATTACATTCACATACTTAAATAATGATTGTTGTTTATTTACCGTCAGTGGTATTGCAGTCGGTGATCCCAACCCCTTTTTCAAGCTTTCCGTGAACCAGCGGTCCTTGCCCGGCTAATAATTGCGTGAAGTGTTGCCTGAATGATGTCGAAGAGACTTGTGAAAATCGCCTCACACCCTAACGTTACTGCAAATTCATATAAATTAGCCACGAAAGTTAACGTTACGAAAAATGTTTAATATCTATGTTGTTAGCTAACTACATTATTAACAAGCTGTTTGGTTAGCGTTAGCTATAACTTTACTCGTCGTTAATGTTGTTCGACAACCCGGTCTCACGCTTTTTCGTGCTCATAGTCACAACAATTAATCTATTGAATCGTCACCCGGAGCACGATTGTCCGACTTTTATCGTGCTACACAGAACGAAATTTAAACCCATGCATTTTCAATGGTAGCATTTCTCAGACTTCTTTTGTGCTCGGCCGAACGACATTTAAACCAATGCATTTCAATTGGGAGATTTTCTTTGACTTTAGAAGGGGGGCAGAGACGTTGGAAGTAGGGGTGCGGGGGGTGCGACAGCCCCACTCGGTAGTACTAGTAGTAGCCTACTACTCTTCCTTCCCCGCCTCCTGAGGCTACTCAAAAGACAGGTGCAGTGTCCTTCAGACTTCAGAGAATATGCATTCCCTGTCCGAAAATTCACCGGGGAGAGCTTCACTCGCTCCTGCAAGGACTTTTTATTACTTGTAAAGTTTAGTTGGCTCTGAGTCTAAAGAATGTCATTGCTGGTAATGATGTTGCATCATTATCTAGTATATGACAATAAACTTCACTCAGATTTTTGCCCCAGACCTCCTCAAAAACGAAAACTAACCACGTCCCTTATGACGAAAGTACGCCACCGCGGAGAGGTTGGGGGGGGTTTGCTGAACCAATCTGGCAACCGTGGTGTCAGGTTCAACCCAGTTCATTTTCATTTCAATGCGATTGACTGGTAGGCTAAATGTGTCAAACACTGTTGTATGTTTTGTCCGAAATACTATGATTTGTACAGTTATTTGTCGTTATTCGCATAGTTTTGATATGGAGTTGATAGTGCAAAGACTTTTATTGCAATTGGCAAATAAAATATTAACAGGCATTGACAGACAATAACAGATCAAAAACGTGGCAGGCTTTAAGTTTACAAAGCACTTATCCAAAATGTTCTCTTTTCTCGTCTGATTTTTCACATACTGATAGAACTCAGGCATGGTGCTGTCCAAACAATGCTATCACATATTTTATAACTCTAGAGATGTATACCTTGCCAAAAATCACTGAGCATTATTCCCCTCAAATGGTACCGACCAACCTGGCTCACGGATTACTAGGTGTACGAATTATAGATTATAATTTTTGAAAAATATTATACCTAACACAAGAGAAAACCTCTGTACCTCTCTGTATGTCTGGTGCACAGCAGCCAGCAGGTGGCACGCAATGTGCGCACACACACGCACGCATTAATTAGGTATAGGGCTGACTAAATGGCCAATTAGTGATTGTGTGCTCCAACAGGTATCAGAACTAGTTCATCTGATTATCAACTCATCACCCATGGTAAGGATAAGCCACAAATCACCTGTGGAGACTGCCACCTACAAGTTCATAACAGTGTCATCTTCAGAGATATATGTAGGAAACTTCATCCGTAAACAGAGGGATATTGAGGCTACAACATTATAGAATCCTGACCATGTAGGACTATTCAGGAGGTTTGGGGGAGGGGCTTAAGCGCTTCAAAAACAGCATGTTATCTAACCCTAACCCTCATATGACAACAATCCAGATGTATTTGGTAGGTAAAATAAGGTCTACACTCGCGCAAATTCAAACGTATGACTGTGATTAGGAAAAACATCAATACCTTGAATGATTTTTCCCACCAAATAAGCAAAAATTGAAGACTTCATTTTATCCAGGCTGGAGTCTCAAAGGGTCTCAGAAACTACACCTCAGAGGCTGTAGCCCAACAGAGGTGAAAATTAAACTTTGTCGTAGGACAAAACTAAAGACATTTTTGGAAAGGCCTTGACCTGGAGAGTAACATGTCAATTATTTTGCCCTGACACCCCAGGGGACTCAGTAGCGCCCCCTAGAAGGGCAAAACAGGCCAAACTTCAAATGCTTCTAATTCTGGAACCAATGGACATATCGGGTAGATATTTAACAAGATGATTAACTAACTAGTCTTTCATAAATAATGTCAGACCCAGCCTTCAAGCTCTAACAGAAGGGCCTGAATAAAATGTTTGATGGTTAATCATTTGATAATTTGATAATTAGCCTAAATTATGAGACATCGTGATGAAAATGGCCACTGTGAAAATTTTACGTTAGCCTATTTTGCAAGTATAGGAATGTCCATGTTGGACCGATATAATGAACTATGGTGAACTATTGTGTCTACATTATAGATTAATGTTGAAGCCTTTGTGGGCTAACTTTACCTTGTTGAAATCGCCTCACAGCCTTACCACAATGCGAATTCAGATAAATGAGCCGCGAATAGTTACTAAAATGTTTAATAGCCATCTCGTTAACTAGCGTTATTCACAAACTTTGATTAACATCGCCGTTATGTTGTTCGAAGCTGTACGTGAACAAAACAGGCTTAGTCAACAAGCTAGCCTATATGATAGGCCGTCATATGCATTGTCGAGAGGGGTGTAAATTTAGGTTGACAGACATGTCAATTTAATACAATTTATCCCTAATTTAGCCAGTTTTACCCAGATATAGCCTTGGCTAGGACTAACGTTACAATGGGCATTTTTCATCAAGCGTCAGCAGGGCAATGTTAGTAAAGCTGGAGGATTGCGTCTGTTGAGTTAGCAATGGGTGGGTCTGCGAGCGGAGCCCTCAGCCCAGTGCACCAGTGAACGCTACTCCGGCCAACTCGTCCTCTGACCCGCTATCCTCTTGCCATCTGGGCGGTTTTTCACGACACAAAACGGCATTTCATCAACTTTTCAACATGTTCACTGGGGCAGGTTACTAGTAATGTAACACATCTTGAGATGTGAAGTATGTCCTTAGAAATATTACACATTTGAAAACCATTTCATTATTATGCACAAGATAGCTGTTAGCTAACCAGCTACAGTCAGCTACCGCACTGTATGCTCCTTGCGAACTGACCACCATAGTTCAGTGGAGATGAGATTTCATTTGAGGCGAAAATGCGAATAGGCCTCCTCACGTGATTGTACTGTGACGCAACTAGGATTACCACGTGAGCATGTTCCAGATCTCATCGGTTTGTTCTTAACCAATCAGAGTTCAGTGCGCCTACTCAACACTCACCGATGAGTTTTTTTTAAATAATGCCTCTTTTCTGTGTTGCCTAAAAAAAATTTGGACCCAGGAAAAATGTAAAATGTGATTGCCTGCTTCTATTGATTACCATATTGTGAACTTTTGATACCTAGAATTGCGCTGGGGCGACTCTGTTGACTTTCACAACGCACCATTGGAAATACATGGCAGAGCTCATCGGTAATACTATTTCCGGGCCATGGCAGCCATCTTGCGGCGGTGCCATTGCGGACGAACCAAATTGAATAGGGCTGAATGGAACCACGTGACCACGTTGCCTTTCTAGTTCGTATGTAGTTCTGTGGTCTAAAGCCACGATAACGGAAAGAACTATGGGAAATACGCTTCAGCGAAGTTTGGTTTGATGCAGACTCACGTGAAGGCCACATCAAGGGCTCAAAGTGCGCACTTGCAAAATAAGAAATGGGACAGACTAAGACCCTGGAGGTTCTCGTGGGCACCCGCATTTGAAGTGCACAAGTTTGAGTATTGGGACTGGGCCAAAGATACAGCGGCGCACTTTTATGACGTTACCCGGAAACCGGAAGTTATGAATCGATTCTTCCAGGAAGAATCGATTCGTGAATTGTTTGTGAGCAGAATTGTGATACGTGACTGAATCTGATCTATAGTAAGTAGGTCTAAGCCGAATGCTTCGGAGCTCCAGCCAGCAGAAATTGGCATACCATGGTGGAACTACGAATTTGATAAACCATTTGAAAAATGTAAGTAGCCGTCTTCATCAGAGTAATAGCCTAGCAACATTAGCTAGCCGATCTGACTAGGCTACATTTCATGATATAGCCTAGGCTAGCATAGCATGACAACCTATTATGTTTTGGAAAGAAAACAATATAGCCTACACTCGGCTTTAGACCTTTTTTCCCCCATAGCATACGCAGTATGTAGGCTACATGAAGTCTGAGAGTTTATAGGCCTGCACATAACTGAAGACTGCGGCTTATATTTATCTTTTAAATTTATTTAGGCCTATGTTTCATGTCCTGAACTTCTGTTCCATTTCAATTTAATACTTTGTTTTTTTGTTTTTTTAAGTTTTTTATTTTTATTGAAACAACAGTTTCTTCATGCGCACATTACTGAAATAGATGTGAGCGTGCCCTCTACTGGACGTATATGGCGTTATATCAATGTCACAAATACGTGAACTTGTAACCAGAATTTTGTGGTCGCAAAAACAATTAGCAAACTTGTATATTGAGATTTGTGGTTGCAAAGCCAATTCGCACACTTGCATATTGAGATGTGTAGTTGCAAAAACAATTCGCACACTTGTAATTTAATCTCGCAAGGTTGTACCGTCATGTGCAAATTTGTGTAGCAACAGTCACAAACTTGTAATTTAATATTTGAATGGATTCAATACCTTTGCAAGCATAATTTATTTGCAGAATTATTACAAGCCCATTTGCGACAATTAATATTCTGCTGTGAATCAAAAATACAAGTTTACAGCTGAATCTGTGCGCATTCGGATTTGTGGGATTTCCATCACTGTCTGCAGTTCTGTAAATAGAGATTTGCAAACTTTCTCTCGCTCCGTAAGCAAAGGGGGAGGACCTTTCACTCTTGACCAATCAGCTCCCAACACCCCCACAGCCAATCAGATGCTGTCTATTGCTGCACCCCAGACTGTTGAGCAGCTCAAGTTTAATATCAAGCAATAATGGAAAAAAAATAAATAAATCCAATTTCAAAACTGCAACAATTAGTGTCCTAAGTTCCAAAAGATTACGGCGTATTGTTAAAAAGAAAGGTGATCTAACACAGTGGTAAACATGCCCCTGCCCCAACTTTTTTTGGACATTTGCAGGCATCAAATGAGAATTAGAATATAAAAAAATAAAAAAGATTTGATTAGTTAAAACATAAAATATCATGTCTTTGTACCATTTTCAATTGAATATAGGTCAAAAGGATTTGCAAATCATTGCTTTCTGTTTTTATTTACATTTTACATAACTTTTTCGGAATTGGGGTTTGTAATAGTGAACTGAACCAGCAGGTGCCAGCTATTGTCATTAACAAATAATTCTGTCCAATAGGTAAAATAATGTGTTTTTATAAGTTTGCACATTGACAGGATCAATCAAAAATTTTAGAATGTCAGCAGCCATATTGGCTAGGCACTGCTGAGCCTTAGTGTTCCAGAACACTGGCATTGAATTAAATGAAACAGCCTCCAGTGTGCTAATAGAATAGAAGAGAATAACTTATTTTCCCATTTGGCAACTTCAGTTGTAGCCCCAGCAACAACTAAAAGACGAGACAGTGGGGCAGACCCACAGCACACAAACAAACATATCAAATATCATTTAATTAGTGGAATACAGCCATGCTGCCATGATAAAAAAAATAGTCCCTGCTGTCCCGAGATGTCCAGTGGTATTAAGCAGTCCAACACACAAACTGCGCCTCCGCGATTTTTCTCCATACACGCAGTGTTGCGGTCTCTGTACACCGTTGAAACGGATCCACTGAACTGCGTCAACCTTCCCAGTCGTCGCCTCACTCCTCCCCCGCATTATCTTCTCCTTCTCCATTCCCTGGCTGCCTTTTGAAGATTTCCTGCACTCCCGGATCAGTCCCGACATCTTAAACTCCGGTGAAGAGTGATGGTAAACTTTGCTGCTGCAGATCCAACGGACATTCCCGAGCTTATGTTGCGAATGCGTCTCCATGGTGACGACCACAAACAAAATTATCCCGGCGAGACAATTTGCCAATATCATCAAAACAAGCGGCAGGAGTGCCCCGAAAAATCTCCAGCCCGCCTCCCCCGCACCACAACAGACACACAGCGCATGAAAAAACAAAAGACAAAAGCCTGACACAACAAAATACATTCAAATTAACAGACACGAACACGAGACACAGCTGGACTACATGTCGCCATTACAGTGCCACGTGACGTCATATAATATATAATATATTAATACTTAATAATATAATAAATGATAAAATAGTAGATGTTTAAATGCTACCATTCAATAAAATGTTAGTATGAAAGCAAAATAACCAGAAAGCAATAAAAACATGTTTTATATGGCATCATCCGGTATAGATCACCTGCTCCATTTGAATATTTCAAGATAACTCACTGGTGATTTTCAAGAATTACATTTGTACAACATCCTAACCTGATTTTTAAAGGTTCAAAAACATAAAATTTAAATAAAAACTTGGCACAACAAACAAAAAGAACAAAACTGTGCTATGCTCAACCTCAAGTGACTCAAGTCCATCAGCTTACCCGCATCCCTTTGAACTCATTGGTCTTGTCAATCTCATCTGCATAAGGGGCCAATTGCTCCTGACAGAATCTCTGGACCGTTTGCCTGAGCTGCAGAGAGGACACAGTGGAAAAAAATTATTAATACCAGAGATGTGCTTTTTCCATTAAGCAAAACACCGCCCTGCCCCCCCTCTTTTGGTCGAACAATAACTTGCATATTATGCCTGTTAAGCGCTATTTTCTGGTTAACCCCTTCGCGCAGATGGCAAATTTGAGCTACATAAGTGAAACTGGTAACATATATACATTTCCTGGATCATAAACTCCATGTTCACAAGTGTGCAAAATCTGAGGATGATATGCAGAACTACTAAAGGTCTATGATGCAAAATATAGGCAGTACCCTTTTGTCCATTAGTGTCTCCAAATCTATGCAAATTGTGCACTGCTGTAAATAAAAAAAATAAAAATTATATATTTAACTACAAATCAACAGTTCTGGCTCATAAAACTCACTTTTGCATCATTTTCAAGTGGGAATTACATCAGTATAGGGGGTAGATATTTATGGGTCCAAAGCCCCTATGCAAAACATGTTATAAAATGAATAACATTTGTTTTGTCCATTATAAAGCATATACATTTGCTCCTTCTGATGGTTTAAAGTGATACTGCAATCGCTTTTCTAAGCCCTTTTTTACAGCTTCAATTTGAACTTGGAGCCGTGGTTATATGACAATGATGCCACAAGGTCATATTATGAATATTCATACGGTCAATAAGTGAAAGGGTGTGTCTTGGTGAACTGACTCAGCCCGCTTCCTGCTCTCTGCCACGGAGCTCTCAGAACTTTACTAGGTGAGACTCCACCTATTTTTATGCTAAGTATTTCGTTACGTCATGAATCCCTGGAAATGCAGCGCACGGTAAGCCGACACAGAAACTCAGACACCCACTTCGACGCAATATGAGATTTTCGTATAAACTTGTGTATGATCATAGTCTAACCCAAAACATCAGTTTTCAACGCGAAAAGTCGGTTTTTGACTGCAGTATCACTAAGATAAAAACATTGACCAATCGTAGGATTGTATATTTATTTCATATTTAGTAGCAGATATTAATTGGTAGAATATGTGGTACAATGAGACAATAATTGCACGTTTATTTTGCATTTAAGTGAGCAGGGCTTTTCACTGCGTTTTTGGCATACGATCAGGCTATTGTTGGGTTTATCTTGTTGCTATGACGGAATTCAAATTTTATATATGAAGAATAAATATATTTATGAACTCACACACAGACACTATTGTCCACTATGTCACACATGGGTAAGTATAGACTGGGTGGAGGGGTACTTGTTAAATGGACTTGCTACGGGAAAATAGTGACACTTAGAAACTCTCTATTCAGCAGAGTGGTCACAATAAGATAAGAATAAGATATAAAAAGTAAAAGAGTAAATCAAAGTGCTAGTGTTTAGTCATAGATACTGCAGAACATTAAAGTTTTTTGCCTAGTTTTGAATATATTTAGAGTCTGGGCCTGTTTGAGTTCTTCAGGGAGTTTATTCCAGATGCACGAGGCAGAGTGACTAAAAGCTGCCTCACCGTGTTTTGTTTTCACTCTTGGAGTGTTTAATAGACTGGTCTCAGTTGACCTTAGGGGTCTAGCTGGAATGTAAGGTGAGAGGAGGTCTGATATGTATTTTGGCCCAAGACCATTTAGCGATTTGTAGACAATTAGGAGTACTTTGAATCCAATTCTCTGAGAGACAGGTAGCCAGTGTAGAGATCTAAGAATTGGTGTAATGTGTTCAAATTTTTTAGTTTTTGTTAAGACTCTTGCAGCAGCGTTTTAGACAAGCTGCAATTTACAAACAGTCCCTTTAGATAGGCCTGTCAAAACACCATTGCAATAATCAAGCCTACTCAAAATAAATGCATGGATGAGCTTTTCAAGGTCTTGTTTAGACATGAAACCTCTAATTCTTATTATGTTTTTCAGGTGATAGTAGGCTGATTTAGTTATTGAGTTAATGTGGCTGTTGAAGTTTAGATCAGCGTCTAGAATTATACCAAGATTTCTGACCTGGTTTTTAGTCTGAAGAGAGAGAATCAAGGTGGGCACTGACTTTCTATATTTTGTTGTGTGCACCGAAGACAATTATCTCAGTTTTATCTTTGTTTAGCTGGAGACAATTATGTCTCATCCAGCTGTTTATCTGTTCAATGCATTGACGGAGATTGTTGATGGGACTTAGTCATTTGGTGTGAGGGCTATGTAAATTTGAGTGTCATCCGCATAATTGTGGTAATCCATTTTATTGTTTTTTAAGATGTGTCCTAATGGAAGCATGTAGAGATTGAATAAAAGAGGGCCAAGGATACTCCACATGTCATTTTAATTTGATCAGATACAAAATTGCCAATGGAGACATAATAGTTTCTGTCCTGTAGGTAGGATCTAAACCAATTTAAGACAGTGCCTGAAGGTCCAACCCAATTTTCTAGTCGGTCTATTAAAATGTTGTGGTCTACAGTGTCAAGGGCAACACTAAGATCTAGTAATACTAAAACTGAAATTTTTCCGGAATCGGTATTTAAACGGATGTCATTTAAGACCTTGATAAGGGCCGTTTCAGTGCTATGTAATGGGCGGAAGCCTGATTGAAAGTTGTCAGAGGTAATTTAAGGTCAAATAGTTGCTAAGTTGTTGGTAGACAACTTTTTCAATTATTTTACCTATGAAGGGTAAGTTTGATATGGGTCTGTAATTGTTGAGTAAAAGTGGGTCTAGGCTGCTCTTTTTTAATAAAAGCTTAATAACTGCAGTTTTCAAAGTCTCAGGGAAATTTCCTGATAAAAGGGAATTGTTGATTATTTGCATTAATTCACTCGCCAAGCAGCTAAAAACGTTTTTTTTTAAATGACAAATATCATGGAATGGTCATGCTTAGTTGGTAGCAATCATAGAAAGAACTGTTCCAGCACTGTGTTTATACCCTCAAATTCTGCATTCAAAAACCAGCGATTCGGCCCGAATTTTGTTTTCAAAACAGAGTGGCTTATGAACATAGACCGTAGAACCAATCGAAGAGATTCACATCGCGAACCAATCAACAGTGAGATTGACCTTGCCAGTTCACCAGCTAGACATTTCAAAGCGACCTGTTACACCGGCGCTATTTCACGGAAAGAAAAAGAAAAGGGAATTGGATAAAGCTTGCCCAAAAACCGGAGAAAACATAACGTTAGGTGCTCATTTCAGAAGGTGGCGAGATTTTCAGGAGCTAATTGGTTTAAAGACTCCCATATTCTACTGGACAGGTAGGTCAAAAGTTTCAACACGAATGGACTTTCTGCTTACCAGACAACCATAATTACCTATAATGAATAGTTGCTATTACTGATAATGTTACTTTATTTGGCAGCTAGGTCTTGGACGAAGTAAATGTTTGCTAACGTTATATGTCGTATAGATCGCGTTAGCTTGAACTGGCTACGCGGCTAGAAGTTACAATGCGTACCAGTTGTAGCCAGATAATGCTTGGTTCAGACTAAAGCCCAATGCACACAGCCCAACTGAAGAAATCTAGACTCATCTCAACTCAACTGGTTTTTAATCAGTGGGTCTGTGTGCACATTAAAAAAAACAGAGAAAATCTGAAAAAAAATCCAGTTTTTGGTCGAGATTTTCTCAGATTTGAAGATTGAGCATGTTGGATCTCAGTCAGTCTGGGATGGACTCAGATTTTCAGTGTGCACCGGGTTTTAAATTGACAAAAACTGGTAGAACGATTTCGCTTGGCTGGGAATAGGCTATATCAGAGATTGTGGAGGGTCTCTGGCTATATATGGGTCAATGACATGACATGCATATTTTTGTGTCCGAGTGCATTATTTCCTTTTAAAATAATTGAATCAATTCATGACATGATTCTCAATTCATGACATGATTCACTTAATTCTATAAAACCTATTTAGTTTGAATACATTTGCAGTACATTCGAATAATATATATTCTGTTATATTAAATATATTATATAACTATTAAAATGGTATTTTAATGATAATAAATTCAAAATAAAATACTATGGCATGATTTTATGTTTGAAACCTTGCAAATAAACCAAATTTGACAAATACCAAGTTTTAAAGCTGCTGAGATAATAGAAAAACATTTGTCCAGCAATTTGTATGTTCACAAATGTCAGGGTGGCACAACCGAAAACATGGGACTTTTATTATAAAGTGAAGAGGTAATAACAGTAAACATGATATTCCATCATCAAGAGGACCCCAAATGACCTTTATGGCTGAGTGAAAAGGTTTGTAGATCTCTCTCAAATATTGATAAAAATAGCTACTTTCAACTCGTAGGTAGGCTGGTACACTTTCCATATCAGGTGGTACAACCAATGTAAAACTAGGAAAATGTTATTTTATCATAAAACTCTTTATTCTATTTAAAAATTATAGGTATGAATTTGATAGCAATGGCAAAAGCTAATACAGGTGTACAGGCGTCCAAGAAGAAGCCCGTTTAATTTGAAATTAGTTGCAAAAGTCAGGTGGCACAACCAGTAAGTCAGGTGGTGCAACTGCAAGGAATGTCACTATATGAAATAAATAATGTAATTTAAAGCTCTAAGATTATCTATTACATTTCTAAAATGTTTAGTTTTAAGTTAGATGTTATACACTTTCAAACCTTTTTCAAGATTTATAATTTAGATTTAGAGTTTCTGAACTCTTAGTTTGCATGTTATTGAACTTTTCACTATATATTTATGCATTGTCCTATGTGGTATGACATGATAAGGTTTAGAACAGGCCTTCCCTACAGAAAGACAGTAGACAATACACGTTTGAACACAAACTTCAAGTTGGCTTGAAAAAGCAAAGGACAGAGAACACTATATTTTGGTAATAGAAATTAGGCATTACACAACAACAAATAGACATTGTTAGCAATGGCATGTATTAGTATGAGCATGTTGAACTGAAATAGGCTATATGAACTGAAAGCTGAATGGAACTGGATGAATAAAAGTTCTATTAAAAACCATGAATGAGTAGAAAATGCACAACCCATCCAATAATTCCTATTGACTTTAAAAGGGTTTACATTTTAAATGGAATATACCATTAATTGTATGAAATCTTTCATTACAGTATCTAATCAATCTATTGCACTGTAGCCTATTCCAGTTGCTATGTACCGAATGTGATCTTGTGATGTATCCTGTTTTTGATTAATTTACAGCTTTTACTTCAATAGAGACTGTCGACTAAAACACTTTTTTGTATTTGAAATAAAAATGCAATTATTCAGCATATTTCCTGTCATTACTAATGTTGTCAGGTGGCACAACTGATAATCGTCAGGTGGTGCGACCAGGTAAAATATTCATTTAAACCAATAAATAATAGGTTAAAGTGAACAAATGGTTGATAACTACGATCTGAATAGCTATTGTATTGAATGCATTCATTTGTATATTTGTATCAATTTACTGCTAAAAATAATTATTTTTCTGTCTTTAAATGTAAAATCAGATGTGAAAGATACTAAATACCTCGCCACTAGAATGCAATAATCTTAAATTATTGTAAATACAAAACACAACCACAAAATAATGTGTTAGGCACTGTAGACACTCTAAGGGATACTTGCCAAAGATTTCACTTAGAATAAATAGTAGTAAAATATATATACACTACTCACAAAAAGTTAGGGATATTTGGCTTTCGGGTGAAATTTATGGAAAATGTAAGTTCACGCTACAGTGATATTATACGTATCATGAAAGTAGGGCATTTAAGTAGAAGCATGCAATGGTGATTTCCTCATCTCAAACAATTTATTGAAACAAAAGCCAACAACAGTGGTGGGTATACCACAACAAAAATGTCAATGTCTCAATAACATGTCATGTGCCCTTGAGCATCAATTACAGCTTGACAACGACGTCTCATGCTGTTCACAAGTCGACTTATTGTCTGCTGAGGCATGGCATCCCACTCTTCTTGAAGGGCGGCCCTCAGGTCATTGAGGTTCTGGGGTACAGAGTTACGAGCCTCTACACGGTGAGTCAGCTGATCCCATAGGTTTTCTATGGGATTCAGGTCTGGAGAAAGTGCAGGCCACTCCATTTGAGGTACCCCAGTCTCCAGCAGCCTTTCCCTAATGATGCGACCTCGATGAGCTGGAGCATTGTCGTCCATGAAGATGAAATTAGGCCTGTGTTGTTCATGCAGGGGCACAATGACTGGATTAATGATGTTATTCAGGTAGTATGGGCTTGTCACTGTACCATACACAAAGTGTAGGGCAGTTCTGTATTGACTAGACACACCTGCCCACACTGTAACACCGCCACCACCAAAGGGTCGTCTGGTGACAACAGTGGCTGATGCATAGCGCTCTCCTTGACGTCTCCAACATCGTTGGCGGCCATCATTTCTGCTCAACGTGAATCGACTTTCATCAGAGAACAGCACTGAGGCCCACTGGTCCCTTGTCCAGCGTAAATGCTCCCTGGCCCATGCAAGACGATGACGCCTGTGCCTGGTGGTGTGGTCAGGTACCCTTGCAGGTCATCTAGCACGCAGACCACGCTGATGTAAACGGTTTCGAATGGTCTGACGTGACACTTGGGTGCCTCTCACCTCCCTTAAATGTGCCTGGAGTTGAGTGGCATTCATCATCCGGTTCCGCAGGGCACTGTTCACAATGAAGCGGTCATCAGTGTGGGATGTGGCCAAAGGACGTCCACTTCTATGCCTTTCTGTGACTCTTCCAGTCTCTCTGTATCTCTGTTGCAACCTGCTGATGACACTCTGTGACACTCTAAGCTCAGTGGCCACTTCCCTCTGAGAACATCCTGTTTGAAGCCTCGCAATGGCGAGGTACTGTTGATCAATTGTTAGGTGTCGTCTTGGTCTCATGATGTCAAAATGTGAACAGCATGATGAAGAGGACTGTTTAAATACCAATTCTAATTGAACCAGGAAATTTATTGGTCGATTCATGGATCAAACACCTGTTGTGAATTTTGCCGTTCAGCTCCTTGTTAGAGAACAGCAAGTTGTGCAAAAAGTACTGAAACATTGAATAGTTGGACATGTGCATTCAAAAGTTTAGAGAAGGTCAAATTAATTTCACCTGTAAAGGTTATAGTGCATTTTAGGTTCATCCTGAAATTTCACCCGAAAGCCGAATATCCCTAACTTTTTGTGAGTAGTGTATATTTACAAATATTTGGTTGCGCAACGTGACATTTCTTGGGCGGTGAAGTCAAAAAAATTTGTTTAAACACTTTTAAATGTTATTTAACAAATGAGACTTGTTTAAACACATTGTTCCACTCAAAAATATGCATTACATCCATTTTGAAAAGGCTTTTTAGAAGCTTTATTTGTCATTGACCCGTATAAACACCAGCACAGTGATTTCCGTATTGTTCATACAATGTGTATGCAACTGAGTAAATCATAGTAATCTCGAGAAATGGCTAACTGATTGCCTTTTACGATTGTTGAAACTAATGCACAAGTCACCTGGAAGCAGCGAGGAGAGCACTGAATAGCCTAGTGTAGCAGTGTACCGACACATGTGTAGGCCTATAGCTAACCCACTGTCTCAGTAGCTTGTGTGTCACCTTTGTAAAATAAAATACAATTATACGATAGTTCCTCCGGCTTTCATCCTCAAAAGCCTGGCAACTGTCCTGATGCTAATAATTGGATTTGGCTCAACGTATTTTGCGGTAGGTGACTGGGCTTGTCCATTGCTTCGTGGATAGGCTATGAAAACATAGGCTAACGGTAGTCAAATTAAGATACAGTTAATGGCCTAATAATTATGTTAATATGCTACCCTGCAAAAATGACTACAAGTCAGACTACAAGAACGTAGACTACAAGAACGTAGCCTACAACTTGAACGACTGCTGTTCGCGCAGCTATCTGTAGCTACACAGATAACATCACACACAAATATGGCCAACTTCTGGAGGAGAGATCGTGAGGACCTGCCAATTGATTTGTGGTCAAACAAACCCTGTCTTTATGATGAAGCTTATTCAGATCACAATATGAAGGCAAAAGCCATCTCCCATTACATTATCCTTAAACCTGTCCTTAAACCTGCACACACAGTTTAGACCATTTATTTTTACCTTAAATTACAACTTCAACAACAGCTTCAGTTTTTTAATAAAACACATTTTAGTATTTTTTAATGGCAATGCATGGAAATGCCTTTGTTGAGATAAACTTTAAATTAAAACTTAAAGGTCAAAGGTGTGGATTTTAATGATGTTATTGTAAGCTAGCCTACTAATAGTTTAAAACTCTGGGCAGAAGGACAAGCTATAACTTAAATCCCACTTCATATTAATCGTTTTAATAAATAAAAACTTTCAGTGCACAGCGTAAGCATTAGCTAGTTGCTCAAAAATAAATTTTGTAGAACGCAAGCAAAAAAAACTATTTTTTGTTGCGGCTAGTCAGCTAGTTGGCAGTTGGAATTTCTCCGTTTTTTCCAGTTGCTCCAGTGTGCGACCCCCAGTTGCCAGAAGAAATCTGAGAATCTGAGCAAAACCGTTCTAGAATTCTACCAGTTCAGTTGAGATGAGTCTAGATTTCTTCAGTTGGGCTGTGTGCATCGGGCTTAACGCTACACAAACACAGTGTAACAACTCTGCAACAACAGAAAAGATTCCGCTGGACTTTTAGATGATTTTTATTGTAATGTTAGCGATACCAGTCTGTAATCGTATCTAGAAGACTTGCACGTTCACAGCGAGGTCTGTGGAAGCAGTTGGGGGGGGAGGGGGGCCGGGGGAATCGAAAACCGGTTCCAAGTTGTCCGATTCCTCGGAATCGTTCGCCTTCGAGCTTATGAATTCTCTTATCGATTCCGGCATGTAGGCTATTCCCGACAGCTACGCATAGCAAAACAACGTCACGTCATGCGCGCTGTCGTTTTTCATTCAGTCAGCGTATGCTGGCAGGCAGAGTTTGGCACCCGTCTAAAAATATAAAATGTAAACGTCATTTTTTGAAAACTAATTTAAGCTAACGTTGCTATCATTTAAAAATCTATAGAAAATGTGTTTGCGTAAGCTCTCCATTTTGTGATCCGTCTTCGGAAATTATCAACTATTCAACAGATTTGTGGAGTGTGTGGACTTCCCTCGGGAGCCTATAACCAACTACAAGTGTAAAACTACAGTGTTTTGATTGGCGGACTAATCTGACAATGATTACCTGCTTGGTCATGCACAGATGAGTAGCCTAGATTTGGAAAGCAAATAACCAGCTAACCTACATTAGCTAAATGATAATCTTCAGAGGAGCCAGCGTGCCTCCAAAAAATGGTCAGGTAACATTAAAGATCTCATCTTTCTTCCATGTAAATGTATTGGCTAAATGAGATAGGGGAGAATGGTGACATTTGAAACGGTTCTGATAATACAGAAAGCAACGCAAACGTTACGGTGCATCTTTATGAAACAGGCCTAGGAGCGTAACTCATAAGTAAAGTTTGCGATCTTCGCTAGGGAATGAAACTCCTAAATATCTCAATCACAGATCAGCGTTTAAACAAAAATATTTGCGCCATCTTTTTTGACATAACGTTAAACTGATACTTTATCCTCTGTTCTCGCGCCCTTTTTCATTATTTTCCGGTGTCTTATGTTCTTTGATGTCTGACATTTTTAAGCACTTGTATTGATCAAGCCAAATGACATTTATAATGCCATTTCAATTTACAGAATTATACAATTCTGATTGTTTTATTGGATGCTCTGCCACTTGTGCAGGCATAAATATAGCAGATAAATATTTTCCATGATATGACTAAGAAATATGAATGAAAAACGAATGCTTTATACTTAATAAATATGATGTAATTGAATCCATTTTAGATTACCACCCACCCAATAGTAATAGTTGGTTTTTTAATAGCCTGGGAGCAAATAATATTTAAGGAATCGATAAAGAATCGGATCGATAATGGCATCGGTATCAATAAAATCTAACGATTCCCATCCCTGGGGGGGGGGTGTCTTTCCCTGTGGGCAGGGCCGAGGGATGTTGTGAATTTGAAATGTTTTGACAACAAATGTGACCGTTGGGGAAAAGTTGCATATTATAGCTTTAACCCCTTAACATATTTGGGCCGGAATTGGTTTAGTTTATGTGCATTCATTGAGGTTTTTTTTTACGTGGCTATTTTTAAATAATCTGGTCACACAATATACCGTTTGAAAGTGTTAAAACTCACGATTCTCTCTATAAACAATTTTTCGATCCCAATGTTATAGCGACAATCGTTCATGACACAATTTTGTAACATGACACAAACAAAACAGAACGATGACTGTACGTTGTGTGTTCCACGGAAATCCACAGATGACACGAATAACGGCAATGTTGGTATCCATATGCCGGCAAAAGAAAAACTTTGACTTCCACTGCGTTTGAGCTTCTGTTACTTTGTTTCAGTAATACTTGGGAGTAATTCTGACTCTTGGAAAATAATCTCACATGGGTTATCATGCCTGTTGTCAAAGGTGTTCAAGAAGAGTAACAATTTTATATTCGGGCTTGTGTTCAAAAAACGTAGTGCTCGAGAAAGGGTTAATTTGCTGGGTAACAAAGCTTAAAGGTTGTATCAGCGATTTTGGGTGGAAACATAAATGATCACATTCATCTGATTTTTCCTCACGATCCGCTAGCTGCCCGCCCCATAAGCAGGCCGTCAAAAAACCGCGTCTCTGTAGGCAGCCTATGCTCCGAGATCGTACACAAAAACAAATGGTACTACCAACCACTCAAAACCAAAATAAACAGTATTCCAACCAATCACAATGATCTGCACAAACGCTAATACTCTTATCTCGCTGAAATCTTGACGGATTTACAAACGGTTTGGTTTCTTACAAACGTTATTAACGTGGTTATAATTCTGGATGCTTGAACACTATTTTTTAAAACATAACATAATTATTCATAAGTATGTTTGTTTGGGATTTCGCTTCAGAAGTGACGTCACGTTTGTGCAGATCATTGTGATTGGTTGGAATACTGTTTATTTTGGTTTTGAGTAGTTGGTAGTACCATTGTTTTTGTGTACGATCTCGGAGCATAGGCTGCCTACAGAGACACGGTTTTTTGACGGCCTGCTTATGGGGCGGGCAGCTAGCGGATCGTGAGGAAAAATCAGATGAATGTGATCATTTATGTTTCCACCCAAAATCGCTGATACAACCTTTAATGTACCTAAACAATGAGCCAGAATGAATTAGGAAAACCAATGTTTAAAGAGCATAAAAGGCATTCTTCTTAAATTAACTTTCTCGTCCTTTTGCATGTTAGTACTCATGCTAAGTTTCACCTGTGCAAATTTTGGGGTTTCTAGTAGAGATGTCCCGATACCACTTTTCCACTTCCGATACCGATACTGCAGCTTTGGCTATCTGCCGATACCGATATCACTCCGATACAAGTTGTTTTACTCTTGAACAAATAATAATAATAAAATATATGGAAGCACTTTGCTCATGATGGCCAATTAGCCACCTAAAAACATCTCACTTAAATGGAGAACAAATACTTCTCCAGTATAGGGCTGTGACGATACATCGATACAGATGAGTATCGCAATATTCTCTCGCGCAATTTTCGTATCAATTCAGTGACTCCCGTATCGATAGTCTGTGTTTGGGTTTTTCAGCGCGCAAAAACGTATGTACACCTTTAAGAGCGCTGCATGCCTGCGGACTGCGCACACACGGTATAGCCCCAATCCCTGGCTGAGTGGCTGGCAGACACCGGAGGATGTAGCTAGCCAGCGTTGCCGAAATTCAATCACCCAGCGCATTTAAATCCGTTGCATGGGCTTTTGGGGTTTGGTAAAAAAAAACACTCAAGAACAGGACCAAACTCATGCCATCTGCAAGATGTACCATTCGCAAGTCAAGTACTGTGGAAACGCAATGAATCTACGATCGCATTTGAAAAGGCACCACAGCACGGAGGTAACACAGCTTAATGTTAACGTTACACCGACAAGAACAGATAGGACGCAGTTGACTGAATTATATCTTTTATAAAATTACATCTTCTATAAATATGCCGCGATATTCAGCCATACAACAGGTGGTCAAAGTGGGGATTTGAACATTTATAGCCACAATGTAAAATATAATTCACACCACCATTACATAAAAAAATACCCCTTGGCTGCACTAAAAATTTCGCCATTAATCAGAAAGGATCTTAACTAGTTTACATCGAAATCAATGGCTCGCAGAACACCAAATTTTTTCTTTTCCCCCCTATTCAGAATTCAACAGGTTGCCATTTGTGCTCTAATGCTGCCATCTAGTGGGCACTTAGGTGAACACACCACATTAGATGAATATGTCAAGTAGCTATGATATTGTGTACAAGCTACAGTTTTTCTCAATAAGTAACCAGTAGCCTACAAAAAATGCAGATGTTAATGTCACGCTAAATCAATATTATTTCTTAAGCCCAATTCAATCGATATTATTTCTTAACCTCAATTCATACAAGGTAGTTTGAGTGGGGAATTGTTTTCTCTCTTGCAATGAATGTATGAAGGGTTTCCCCTCAGAAACTGATGAAGTGGTAGCACCCAATTTTAAACGCCTTAAGACGTTCAAAATGGACGTGTTAACACGGTATTTTCTGTCGTCTTAAGACGTAGACGCCCAAAATGGACGTCTTAACGCGGACGTCGAAATACAGGTTTTGGCCCAAACGGCGTTCCATATAATCAGACCACCTGCTTACTGGTGAATACATCCATGAATGCTTCCGTCAAATTTATAGATACGGTCGATTGAATTACATTGGCAGAAAGCTGTGGTTCTTGCCGTTCTGGCATACAGTGCCCTCCACTATTATTGGCACCCCTGGTAAAGATGAGTAAAAAGGGTTATTAAAAAAATCACCGTTTGGTGAATTAGCTTAATCTCACACTGAAAAAATGAGAAAAATCCAAACTTTCATTGAAGTAAATTTATTATCAGAAGAAAAAAAAATCCCTCACCAAGATGAACAAAACCACGTGTGCACAATTAATGGCACCCCTGCATTTATATATAGAATAAAGTAATTATTTTTAATATTTGGTCACATATCCTTTGCATGCCATGACGTCCTGATGTCTGTGACCCAACAACATCAAAAGACTCTTGATATCTTATTTTCTGGTACTCTTACAAGCGATACTATAACGTCTCTGCATTTGAATGGATCTCTATGGGAATTGGGGGGTGGGACAAGATTTAGCTGTAAATTACACTGAAACAGTATGGAACACATGGTTGGCTAAATGGCTCTAAGTCATCAAGGGTCTGACGTATCAAACAAGCCTTAAATCATCACTCTGCTGCCGGAAATACAGTAGATGTGGATGGATAACTTGAATGGTTTCTTCTGACTTATTTTTTCCATAGAGTTCCATAAGAAAATTTGTCAGGAGAAACAACCCTTAAAGTGATCCATCCATATCTACTGCATATCTGGCAGCAGAGTGGTGGTTTCAGGCTCGTTTGATACCTCAGACTCTTGATGACTTACAGCCATTTTACCAACCATGTATTCCATATTGTTCCAGCATAATTTACAGCTAAATCTAGTCCCATTCCCCAATTCCCATTGAGATCCATTCAAATGCAGAGAGGTTATAGCAGTAGTTCCCAAAGTGGGTGGCGCGCACTTAAGTGTTACAGGTAAAGCCACAAAATCAAAGATATGAAAATATGACAAGGCATATCTCCCCTTCGGGGTCACTTGTACGGTGGTCGGTGAGAAGCAGCCAGTGTGTGTGCTCTGTTTGAAGATGCTCGTGGCTGACAGTAATGAAGCCCTCCAAACTTAGACGTCACCTTGAAACAACACACCCCACTGATGCAAACAAGCCCCTTGAGTTTTTCAAAAGAAAGCTTCAAGAATACAAAGGTCAGCAGAGTCGCTTTCTTAAAACGTCATCTGTAACTAGTAATGCCCAGCTAGCATCTTACAAAGTGGCATACAGAGTTGCACAGTGTAAGAAGCCACACACTATTGCGGAGGAGTTAGTACTCGGGTGGCAGTGTAGTGTAATGGGTAGGGAACTGGGCTTGTAACTGCCGTTGTACCCTTGAGCAAGGTACATAACCTGCATTGCTTCAGTATATATCCAGCTGTGTAAATGGATAAATGTAATAAGATGTAATAAGAAGTTGTGTAACGCTGCGTTCTCACATCGAGCAACTTTGGTCGCCCAGTTGCCGGAAGTCCATTCATTCTCTATGAAGCTGAGCGACGGTCAGCGACCTGAGCAACTCGGCAACAGAGCGACCAAAATCAGTGAATAATTTATATATCCCATTATCATTGTATAATTATCAGTGTCATAACATAACCTTAAAGGATATATGTGGCTTGCTCTACCAATAGCCCAAACTACAGATAGATAGATAGAGATAGATATAGATAGATAGATAGATAGATAGATAGATAGATAGATAGATAGATAGATAGATAGATAGATAGATAGATAGATAGATAGATAGATAGATAGATAGATAGATAGATAGATAGATAGATAGATAGATAGATAGATAGATAGATGCTGGTACTTGCAATTACGTTCGAGAAATAAAAGGTTCTTGAATCGGTTTCGATGATGAAAGACGGTATAGCTTCTTTATTTGTAGATACAGTTCAGCATGATGTTGGTCAGCTTTCCAGTCTAACATACCCTTACACTCTAAACTGGCCCAGCATTTATACACTGTAAAACCGAATGATAGATAGATAAAGATCGCCAGCTCATGACGAAGATGGATAGCCTATCGCTAGCTAGCGAGAACACATAATTATCAGTGTCATGACATAACTATAAAGAATAGGCTGCATCACAAATATGTCTTTCTTATATGTAGGCTACTGCCGTTGTTTCTTCATCAAAAAATTGCAGCTGCACGAGCTGACTTGGATGACACAACGGGAAGCTCTTGCCCCGCCCCCAGCCTCTAGACTTGACCGACCCAGCAACCAAGCTGCTCGCTGTGAGAACGCGGCGTAAGTCGCTCTGGATAAGCGCTCTGGTCTGCTAAACGTCTGTAATGTAATGTAGTACTCCCTGCTGCTATGGATATGGTATCTGTGATGTTAGACGAGGCAAGTGCCCAGAAGCTGAAATCCATCCCTCTGTCTAACAACGCGAAAGCGAGACGCATCACCGACATATCCGAGGATATGAGAGAGCAACTCATTGACAAAATCAAGGATAAACGCTTTGCTCTTCAGGTAGATGAGGCCACTGATGGCAACAAGGACTGCCTTTTAATAGCTTATGTGAGATATACTGACAGTGCCCCAAATGATTTGACCGAGGATTTTCTGTAAATATGTTACAATGCGGACAACAGCTGATGAACTGTACGCAATAATTGACAACTATGTGAAGGAAGCGGATTTGAAATAGGAGGAGTGTGTGGGGATCTGCACGGACGGGGTTCATGCCATGTCAGGGAGACGACAGGGCTACGCGCACTGATCAAGTGCGTCGCAGCGAGAGCTGAGTGGACGCACCGCATCATACACCGGGAGGCGCTCGCATCCAAACAGCAGAGCCCTGAGCCGAACAATGATTTGAATGATGTTATCACTGTGGTCAATTATATTAAAACTAGACCCATGAAGGCTTGCCTTTTTTCCGCTATGTGCGAGGAGATGGGCGCAGAGTACACCGCGAGTCCCGATGGTTCTCTCGAGGCAAAGTGCTGTCCAGGGTGTTCGCACTGAGGGACAAGATAAGAATCTTCCTGGAAGAGGAAGGGACAATTTCTCGACGAAGACATTTCCTCATGAAGCTGGCCTATCTGAGTGACACATTTGAGAATCTCAATGAGTTGAATCTCCAGTTGCAGGGCACCAACACATACTTGCCACAGCTGACATACAGGATACAATCCTTTACAAGGAAACTGGACATGTGGGGCAGGAGACTTGAGCAGGGAAACATTTATTCATTTGAGAATCTCAAGTCATTCATTGAGACCAATGAGCTGCAGAACAGAGTGCTTCCATGCATGAGAGATCACATCTCAGCCTTGAAATCACATTTCCACAAATACTTCTCTCTGGATGAGACCAGCAAATACGACTGGATTAGGGACCCTTTCGTATCACCACCACCTGCCACATACAGCACGGAGGAGGAGGAGCAGTACATAGAGCCGACATCTGACTCGACAATGAGACTGCAGTACACACCCAGGACCTTGGCTGCGTTCTGGATTGGAGTGGAGCGGGACTTCCCCCTGATTGGCCAGAGAGCAGTGGCAGTACTGCTGCCTTTTTCCACATCGTATCTAGGTGAAATAGGCTTCTCTGTTGTTGCCTCGATCAAAGCAAAATACAGATCTAAACTGAACATTGAGAATGATCTGAGAGTGGCCATTTTAAAACAACAAACCCACTTTATGAAGATTTGCAAGGTAAAACAAGCATACCCAAGCCATTGATAATAAGATCTAGAAATATGGTGTTACACTTACAACAGGCAGTAGAGAGAAGTTCAGTTTGTTTTTCCATGAATCAAATGTGAATTAAAAAATTTACTATTGCAGAGAAGATCAATCAATTCTGTACAGATAGGGGTTTAGTGTGGCAGATGATCATTTATTTGCCAAGTAAGCGGTTGTTAATTTTCTCTCCCCAATAAAATGGTATTAACTATAATTGAATCTTTTTATTCTTATTTGTAGAGAAAATCCATGTTAACAACTATGCAACAAATACAATTAATTTGACCAAGAAAGGTGGGAACTGGTGTGTAGGAGGGGCCTGAAATATTTTCAATTACCAAAGGGGGGCCTGAGTGAAAAACGTTTGGGAACCACTGGGTTATAGCATTGCTTGTAGGAGTACCAGAAAATAAGATATCAAGAGTCTTTTGATATTGATGGGTCACAGACATCAGGAAGTCATGGCATACAAAGGATCTGCAACCAAATATTAAAAATTATTATATATACTGTATATATATATATATATATATATAGGTGTATAATCCAGGTTCAGAAAGTAAAAGTCCTCCCCAGTATTTTGTTCATCACCTAGATCTGCTAATTAGCTAATTCTTCAGCCAGGAGGTGGAATTAATTAGTGAAATCAGCTGGCTGAGTCAATGGGTGGAAGAAACACATGGCAGGACGTTTACTTTCTGACCCCTGGATTATACACCTCTGTTTATTCTACATTATGTTAAACTGTCCAATATTTTTTGATCCCCGGAAATGGGGGGGACTATGTACAAAAGGTTCTATAATTTCTTAATTAAATAAATGCTGGCAGTCAGCACTTCAACCTCATTGTATCCATTCAAACTCACAGTGCTAGTGTACAGAACCAAAATAACAAAAAAATGTGTCCCTGTCCAATGAATTATGGTGCTCACAGTACATGGCTATGGAGTTGAACAACGTAAGCTACAGTACGGAAATTTCTGAAATAAGTGACGTGATGGAAGCTTTCAACCAATCCTGGTGGGCTTTCGATCGCCACCCCAACATCCCATTACGGCACCCGGCTTACGTTACCATTTTGTACAATTGTATTTTACTTACAATTACAGTAACGTATTACAGTTCTATTGAATTACGATTCAATACAATTAGTCAAGAACATGGAAAATTAATAAATCTGTCAAGTGAGTAAATCTGTGAAATAAGTGTGAAATAGCTAAACGGTTTTCTATTCCAGCAGCACAGCAGCTAACCGGCAAGACAACGCACTTTGCAAGGTCAATTAAGGGAACGCGACTAGGACTCCCATAGACAAGAAGCGATTCGTTTTCGGCGATAATTACGTGTTAATTTATGGTATAGAGTGCTGGTTGCCAAGATAGTAAAGTAATTAAACACTGACGAACTGGAATCCACTCTTTCTTAGCTTGAAGGCAAGCCTTCTATCCGAACTTTTGAAGAGGAAAACCCCATCTAGCACGCTTTCTGATTTTAACTCAAGTAATTCAGCGCACATAACGGTTGAATTTCCATAAATGTTGCATTTTTCTCAGCAGTTAGCCATTACCACAGCTAATCTTTCTTGCTAGTTTTTGAGGCCTTATAGCCAACTAGCTAATTAGCTATATTGCTTGCAAATACATCCTCACATAACGTTAAACGTATGAGCTAATGTATGCTAACGTTACCTAGCCAAAACCTGAAGTTCTTCTAAACTTCAAACTAAACTGCTGACGTCCCTAGCTGACCGATTTCAACAGAGCTATAACGGATAAGGTTAGCCAATTTCACTGGCTGGCTAACTTTGCTTTGCATGCAAGCTAACTTACCTGGATCTGCTCTTCCGTCAACCCGTTCACAACATCATCAACCGGGACTGCAGAACCAGCGCAGCCACGTCTTGAGACAGTCGAAGATATCCTCAGACTGAACTGCAGCGCTCTCTTCACCGCCAACATTGTCGTGGATCTTTAGAAACCGAAGCACCGACACCGGGGGACAACCGATACTCTGGAAGGTCGGAAAATAACAAAATCGCGGAATATAAACTAGTAGTGCGCCATATTGAGAAAGAAAAATCAGACTTCTAATTGGTCGTGTCATATGCGTCAAATGACGAGGGGTGTGCGTTATCTTGAGGCTTGCCCAAAGATGGTGGACGTGCGAACAAGATATACATGTTATAATGGAAGTATTGAGGTATTTGAGAACGAACCTCAACGGTTTGGAAGATTTTTAGTGACTTAAAGGGATAGTTCGGAATTTTGGACACAATGTCTCAATTACGACTTACCCATGATGTAGCTGATTGATGGAAACCATTTTCAGCTAATTCCATGCTGTCCCTTCTTTTGGACATACACGCGTTGCTAATGCTAGCGCAACTCTATGGATGGATGACTTGAAGGGTTGTTTCCCTTCAAGTTATCCATCCATATCTACTGTATTTCTGGCAGCAGTGATGGTTTAAGGCTTGTTTGATACGTCAGACCCTTGATGACTTAGAGCCATTTAGCCAACCATGTGTTCCACACTGTTCCAGTGTAATTTAAAGCTAAATCTAGTCCCACCCCCCAATTCCCATAGAGATCCATTCAAATGCAGAGGTTATAGTATCGCTTCTAAGAGTACCTGGAAATAAGATATCAGGAGTCTTTTGATATCCTTTTATACAGTCATGATGGCATCACCTTTTTACCTGTGGAATACCTGTTTACCACAGAAGTTGTTTGAGAGAATGGCAAGAATGTGCAAAGCCGTTATCAAGGCAAAGGGTGGCTACTTTGAAGAATCTAAAATATAAGACTTTTTAAAATTTGTTTAACCCTTTTTTGGTTTTTGCATAATTTAATTTGTGTTATCTCATAGTTTTGATGTCTTTACTATTCCAAAATGTGGAAAACAGTAAAAATAACGGAAAAAAACCTTCTATGAGTAGGTGTGTCCAAACTTTTGACTGGTACTGTATAATTATAGGCCCTATGTTCAAAGTGTACATTTGAAGTGACATGACTGTCAGTTCACAGCCAAAGGCTCTGATCCGTGCTATAAGTTAAGCTATAACGTTATAAAAGATAGCTAACGTTAGCTGTCATTGCTATCTCCCTCTCTCAACCTCCTCTAATGTTACCTGCTGAGTCTGACCACTTGACCGATGGCTCTGTAATGATTAATTATCATGTGGCCAAATCCATTTAATCAACCCCGCTATCCTATCAGTATTGCTTCACCCCTTCCACTATGGATTGGAAGCATATCCGTGCCTAAATTCAAATGAAAATACTAATCGTGACTGCATTTCGTTTTCATTCGATGTGTGCAAAACCTGACATAAATTAAAATGCAAAGCGTTTTCATTTTCAAGTTAATGTACTTATCCTAATAAAAAAGAGGGCAATTCATTTTTGCCCTCGCTGACATTTTATATTGGGGCAGTTTGTGAAATATACAAAAAAGAACAACTTTATTTGTTAACCTTACTGTATTAGTAGGCTAAATAGCAAGTTGTTTAGTGCCAATCTTATTTTATAGCTGATAAGTCATATCAAAGTGTAGCTACATGTGTATGAGGGTGGGGGCTTGCAGCAGAAACTACATTAAAAACTAAATATCAACCAACCAGCTACATCTGATTGGCTGTAGTTGGCAAAATACACCACAAGATGGCAGTGTGACGAAGGGTGAAAAAATGACTGCGTTAACATTGTGGAGACAACTCTATTGCAACATTCAGCCATGTTTACGTGAGCTTAGGCTACTGCAGCTAGCCAACAAGTTAGCAACAAGATTTTGGAATGAGTTATAGGCCTATAGGTTCTTTAAAAAAAATTTGCACAACGAAAAGATGGAGTCCACATGACTTAACGATGACCTGGTCCTGCTTTTACTCAGTAAAAACCTGCCTGTTAAAATACAGTTTTATAAAGGTCAATCTTACGTTTCAGTGACGCATTACTAGTAGTCGTAGGCTATTATTAAATATGGCTCAAAGGAATAGAACACACAAAATTAACTGTTAATGGCTTGCTTTTAATAGATGTTCATATGCAGATCATATGCAGTCCGTTATAACTTATCCAAAGCTTAAACAATAGCCTACTGAAGTGCAAAATTGGAGGACAGAAGAATGATAAATTCAATTTAAAAAAATGTTTTAAACTGAGTTGAAATGTAGGCCTATTGCAGCCAGGTAGTGTAAAAGTTTTAGCTAACATCACTCTCACAAAGGAGTGGTGGGCCAAATGCTAAATAGACAGCGACATTCAAATTCAACGTTATTCAACTTAGCTAACAAATTAACTTAACGTTACCTCAGGTTCAGCATTCATGCTATTGTCTGCTGTCGCTGGATTTTGGCCTACTTTTTTTTGTGGAAACCCTTTCCCAGGGCGCAAAATACCACAAAATGTCGTTGAAAAGCCATTAAAAAGACACGCTTCCAACACAATTTATGTTAGCCGTCCATGGACGACTGTTGTTCACTGGGTTAAGTGCTTCCACATTGCAGAAGTATTTTTATTATATTTGAGGGGAATCTGGCAAATCGTAGCCTACATTTCACTTTCTCCCCCTGCTCTCTTTTAAAAAAAAGTTCCATGCCAGGGAGCAGCTATATGGCCGACGCTGTAGAAAGTCACGAAACTAGAAATCGTGCCAACTCCTCTTCTACTTTTCGTTCTAGCTCGTCAGTAGCTTGTCACTTAACAGATCAAACCAATCTAAATACAACTGTACGTGTGACCCGTCCAAAAATCAGGTAAGCTAAAATTGTTTTTCTCTCTTTTAGGGGCAGTAATAATGAATAATCTCATGAGGAGGACAACAGAAGAAGCTCTGCAGTCCGAGGTGTCGAGAGGAGAATGGGAGGGTGAGTATCCAGAGAGAATTGGGGAAGAGGAGTAGCCACTCTAAAATTATGCCACTGACAAAAAAATGTAGCCTATGTTTTTATGACCAAATTATTTTCTTTCTGTAATGAAAATAAAGTTCTGAATTTGAATATGAGACTACCCTATTTTTTCTGGGAATGTAGCCGAACAGACAACAAAAATGCTTTGTGTTATTTTTTTGTTTTAACCTATATTTTAATTAACCTATAGGCTATGGTTGTTAGTTAGTTAGAAATCCAAAACATAGGCTATTAGGCCTGGATATAGGCTAACCTAAAAGCAGTGAATGGAGCATTTGCTGACAGGTCCCTGTAGGACCAGCAGTCCTCCGAGTCCGATAGATTGCCGCTGGTAAACCGAGCTGCAAAACCGCTAGAAGCCCATCAGCTGATTATGCCGGTCGCTAACGGGTCCCTGTCGGACCAACGTTCTAAATGTTGGACCAAAGCTAGACGACCGCTGGTAAACCGATGTGCAAACAGCTAGCGCCCCGACAGCATATTACGCCGGGAGCCCGCCAGCTCGTTGGCCATGCTTTGTTATTTGGAAAGATAACATTATTATTTTATTATTATTTTACTATTTGTTAATGAAAAATACATAGAGGGATATAGTGGGATTTCTCTCTTCAGTTTTATTTGTTGTGTATGTAGGGGACATACCTCTATATCCTTATACAAGGCACCACCTATGTAGCAGTATAACCGCAATTAGTAATCAGTCTCATAAAATTACCATTATCTAAAATATTTAACCATAAATTTGGAACTTCAATTAATAATCAAAATTACAAGTATTAGTGGACAAATGTAATTAAATCAAAGATTTAATAGATAATCTGATAATATAATTTTTTAAACAAATATGTCAAAATACAGAGCAATCAAACTAACAGGGGAAGGCTACGCTAACTATGGGAGTGTGTGTGTGTGTGTGTGTGTGTGTGTGTGTGTGTGTGTGTGTGTGTGTGTGTGTGTGTGTGTGTGTACGCATCTGCGCACGTGTCCTTTGCCTCTGAACAAAGCGGAGAAAACTGCGCGTGTAGGCCCGTGCAGCACAGTGGTATTGGCGTGGTTGAATAACCTAGCTTAGCTACAATGAAGTGTCGGTCCTAGCAGTGCAGAAGACGGACGCGTAACTGCAGCTCCTAACCGATAACGTTACATGCACCAAATGACTCGTTACTCACTAAATACCAATTATATTAATATTGTTAGTAATGTGGAGAGTTGAATGAAGAATTAGTATGCAGGGGAAGAGAGAAACCACGTGGGTGGTGTTACTCTATGTAGATAGCTAGCCAATTCGAACAGGGTAAACATGGCGAACAAAACTCATTAAAATAAACAGTAAACAGACATATAACCATACAGATTCACATTAACCTTGGTTAAGACTAAACTAAACTGTAGCTTCTGCCTGGGATGCTTAGTCAGTCTTAATGAGATCCTTCCACCTGTGTTGTCGTCTGCGGTGGTCGCTGTTGCGCTCCTGGGAACACACGGTCGTGGAGTTGTGAATTGTGAAGGTTTTCCAGCAGCCCGAGCTGGTGTCCTTTTCGCGGCATGGGTGGCGATGACAGTTGGTCTCCTCCAGTCGTCTGGGGGTGTCCCTCTCGTTGTTTGTAAAGTTCGTTTTGCTGAAGTTTCCTGTGGCCAGCTAGCGCAGTGCTGCACACACGCTAGTTTCCACGTGGGATGAAGTAAACTTAGGGCGTGTTCGAGTCATAGGCCGTGTCCGAATCAGCACTCTTCCACACTTGAGTAGCCTTGGTGAGTAGATAGGGCGAGAAAGTCGTAGAGTACGCAAATTGCAGTATACTTCAAACATCCGGATGACACACTTCCGGGGTTTCGCTGAGTACACTTTTCAAGAAGTACACGAACATTTTGGTCACATGAATATGACGTGAGGTTTCGTTTTTGAAAAATGAGGCGCAGCTTCGCTGACGTTATCCTTCAAATACAACAAAAACAACACGTGTCATGGCAGCGCAAGAGTGGGGCGCTGGGTTGCCAGATCTTGTAAGATTTTCCAGCCAAATGGCGACTCAAAACTAGCCAATTTATAGGCTATTTTTAACCGAAACCGTGTTTTAAATCGAAATCATCGTGTTTTTACTTTTTAAAATAAGTGCATGCTTTGCGACTTTTCATTTTTACCCGTGACTGCACTTTGAAAGTATCCCAATTTAGCTGTAAAACCGCAGACATGGCAACACTGGTGGGACGTCTGATGACCTGCTTACGACACTTCCACAGTACGGTTTGGAAATAGTATAGCGGATATTTTTCGCGTCCTGCTAAACAGTGCACATTAAACAGCACACTTCTGCCAGTGCACTCTTCGCAGGAGACAGGGCGCAGTAGATAGGACTCTGATTCGGACACAGCCATAGACTGTAGGTTCGAGTAGACATCGGTGAGCAGTCGGCTCGCCTGCCTCAGGCGGAAATGACAAACGCCTGAGCAGATCGAACTGGGACAGTTTCGGACGTTTCTGAAACCGGCAGGGAGAAAAACAATATGGAGTTAGCCGTGTTGTTTGTTGTTGCGGAGGACTTGGAGGCGACAGAAATGTCCTTTTTACTTCAAAATCTTGAAGAAATGGAGGAGAACGAATGAAGGTTGTTTTAATACTGACTTGCATTATTTAATGACTTGTATTGTTAGGGTAGTCAATATTTATCTTTTGCTATGCGACTTTGGCTAAGTGCCGAATTGTTCCACAGTGAAACTGCAATTGAAGTTCTCGAATAAATATCTATAATTGCCATTGTAATTAAAGCGCTGGGTGCCGTTTCATTATCGAATAACTAAATTATTTAGCTAAGCTGTCATCTGTTATGGTAAATACCTGTAAACATTAGGCTGCTTATGTTCTATTGCTCATATTCAGTTGTTTCTTGTCTGTCAATTTATGAAATGGCATAGGCTAAACTACACCTGTCATCTCTGTTTAGACTAGCAAACATGGTAGACATGTAATTTTAGTTAATCTAAACCCAGAAGACATCTTAGCCATCGGTAGCCATACATTGTAATGTGAGAATCTATGTAGCTATGTTAAGTATCATAACTTACATGCATGTTTTCATAGACTTTTGAGTGGTGGTTCTAAAGAATATTTTATTGCAGAATATCTGTACCAATATAATTGAGAAATGTCTCTTTCATGGGACTTCTTTAGAGTTAATGTTAATGCATTGAAGATATTCCTTGTGACATAAAGGAAAAGTGTATTAATCCTAATCATTAATTATGTTGCTATGAAATAATAATACTTGGTTGCATATCCTTTGCGTGCAAGGACTGCCTGAAGTCTGTGAGCTGTAGAAATCATCAGATGCTCTGTATCTTCACTGGTGATGCTAAGCCAGGCCTGTACTGCAGCCTTCTTCAGTTACAATATGGATGAAAATGCCCTCAAATTAAAGCTTACAGTCTGTACTTTAGCCTCTAATTCATTGTATCATTTCACATCCAAAGTGCTGGAGTACAGAGCCAAAACACCGGGGAAACAAATATTCACTGTTCACTGTATATATCCTTTACTTGACCAGTCTGTTGATATTTCTTTTCACACTAAAACATTATACATAGCATACATGATTCAGCTACTCATAATGTCAGTGTTCATGCTTTACTCAAATTACATGACAGCAGGTGGTCCCTTTGGACCCTGACAAAGACCTTATTGAATTGAATGTCATCCAATGTCTTTAACAAGATAAATTGAGTTTGTATGAATGACTAACTAATATAGTACATATAGGGACATTGGGATACTGGGAGTCATTATGTGTTTTGAGGGAACAATGTCAAGAAAGATGACATTTTCCTTGCCAGTTATGGTAATGTATGGATAAATAGAATTGTATTTGCATAAGATGTATTCCAATATCAACATGTCATCTTCCTTTTACCTGTCACCAATCATTGTTCATATATTTCTGATTTGACAATAAACATACAAAATGACAGAAAGAACCCTGTGTCATTGTGGCTTGAATAGTGGTGGAGGGGAATAGTTCTACAGTTTATTTACCTTTTGTGAATGTCACCATATTGTGTGAAATAAATATTCTGAAAATGTTCTCTGCTTAATTGCTGGTATAATTTATCTGTTTTGTTCTGGAGACCAGACCACCCACATCTAATCAACCCATAGCCATAATAACAGTGTTAGATCTTTAATCTCAATCATTAATCTTACAACAATTTGTAAGATGGATGTACAGCATTGTACCCAGGTTGTGTTGCTTAATATTGTTTCATTGTTAATACCCTTCATGTTATTATGGCATTGGGTTGTTTGTATGTGGTTCTCTCTGCTGGCATGTGACATGCACAGGTCTGGCTATACACTGTCCCATCTGGATACAGGGAAAACTCCACTTCTCAACACAATGACAGACAGCAGGTCATACCTTCAGATCTTGTCTTACTGATAACAAGGATGGTGAAGACATCCCATCAAAAGACATCCAAATACTTTGAAATAAATGAATGAGTTATCATTTGGTGGTGCTACCTTAATGTTCTATATCAGGGGTGTCAAGCTCCAGTCCTGGAGGGCCACAGTATCTGCAGGTTTTTGTGGTTTCCTTTCAATCAGCAGTCAATTAAGGCCTTGAGAACAAGGTGCGTGTACTCTAGTTTAGCCATTCAATGACTTAAATTAATCACTTGTGCTGAAACACACCAAAAACCAGCAGACACTGCGGCCCTTCAGGACTGGAGTTTGACATCCCTGTTCTATATGGTCACACCAAATGTTCTGGAGAGGACACTTTTTTGGACAACAGTCCAATTAGGATTTTACACTTAAACAAGCTGTTGCAAAAACAAACCACTCCGTATAACAAAGTTGAATCTTTACTTTTCTATAGAATATGGTATAATTACAAATATAGTTGAATAAAATATTGAATAAAACATTGTTACCTATATTTGGACAGGCCTTTTTTTGTTATTATTTCTTCATACACTTTTTGGTTCAGTTAACAGATTTTATATAGGCCTACTGTTAGAGGTAAATCTTTTCCTAATTTATCTCAAGGCAGATGGATTACAGAAGCAGTCAAGAATGAGAATTGGCAACTTCATTTGTTTATGTAGCATTACCAATATTGTACTTTTTGCATTCGTACTTCAATAATAACCAGAGTAGCGACCTTATGTTAGTCAATCCCACACTCTCAAAACACATATTTGTGTATTTGCATGAATAAAGAACAAATGCAAGTCAAAGTCATTTACAGAAATATGCCAGAGAGGTTGGAAACCCTACAGGGCTTATGCTAGAAGCTCACTTTACAAAACAAAATCACATTAATTGAAAAACAATAAAGGATTGTATTATATAAAAAAAATTTTTTTAAAATAAAGCAATAATAAGAAAAAACTGAATAAATATTCATTGTGAAAATAGAAAAGAGAACAGAGAAGGGAAAGAGGAAAATACTGCTATTACATTGTATGATTTAATAAATAACCCTTATCCCTGTGTTTGAACACTTAGGGAGGGGTAAATTTCATTAAGATTTTTTTTTAGAGTAGAATCAATACGCCGAGATAGGTGGCGATATTGTGAAACGATCCGCGTGTGTCATGACGAAACACCTCTCTCTCCTCGCACTCTAACCAATGCTGTTGTTGATGAAGGCGCCCGAGAGCTGCTGCACCGCTGCTAAGGCGCCTGCTTAACCTCCTGTTGTCATTTCCGCCTTAGTTCACGCAGCACCGACTTTTCTGCCATCTCTCGGACAGTTTCCGATGCAGTCCGACGCAGATATGACGTAAATCGGCTCTAGCCGAACACGCCCATAGTTACCGCAAGGCGAGCTAAGTCAGTGGCCCCTTGGAGAGCCACGTTCTCTGTGTTTTCACAGAAGTCTCCTCAGCAATAGCAACAATCCTCTGCGTTCTTTGAACCCCAGTATTAGGGGAACTCCATTATTAACTTGGTGGGGGGAAGGGAACCTTTACCCCGGTTCACTGTGTGATGAGGATTTTAAACGCCGCGCACGCAGATGACGTCATCAGACGCGCCTCCATGTTCTTAAAGTGACAGTCAGTGTTTGTGTAAGGACTGTCAGCTGGCTGTTGGTCCCTACATGCATTTTTAATATTGGGAGTAATCGGTACATTTAATTCCAAGATCATGTAATTCAGGGATCTCAAACTCCAGTCCTGGAGGGCCGCTGTGTCTGCTGGTTTTTGTGATTTCCTTTCAATCAGCAGCCAGTTTAGGCCTTGGAAACAAGGTGTGCAGACTCTTTAGCCAATCAATGACTTAAATTAAACACTTAAGTGCAGGAACACATCGAAAACCAGCAGACACAGCGGCCCTCCAGGATTTGAGTTTGAGATCCCTGATGTAATTCAATCGTGCCACAGGCTGCACTCACGTCACAGGCACATGCGCACTTCCTCCTTCTTTGGTCACGCAACAGGCTTTGCTCTCACGTGGCTTGCCTCCGGGATTTGGCTACATTTCCTTGTTCACGCGTGAGGCTTCGATCACACATGGAGCTTCTCCAACGCTGCAGCTAGACCCTTCTCGACTGAAGACTAACGTTAGGCGCGAACATCAAGTTTTAACATTACCTAATATTAACCTTAGTCTACATAGTCTACCGCTAAGCATTGCCTCTGCTTACTTTATAAATAAAACTATATCCATTCACCACAAATTTGTATAACAAGCTATTTTTTCTGCTGTAGTATAGATGTCAGGTGTTCATCTGTTAGTTGCAGTCTAACCCGGATATATTTCTTGCTAAGGTCAGAAGAGAAGAGTTTTTTTTTTTGTTTTTTTGTCAGAAGAGTTATGACGTTGTAGTACACCTATGGGGTTTTTAACGGTTTTTACATGCTCTGCGTTCTTGCATAAGTACTAAATACTTCTTAGTGCACTTGGAAGTGTACTTACAAGAACACTTACAAGTACACAAGTATGCAATCTGAGACACAACCTAGGAATGGAGCCTCTATAAGGTTTGTGCTTCCTTTCACCGCATTGAGATAATTTAAATTCTATATTTCTAATAAGGTTGTTCCTTTGTTTTTGAGTGTGCAGTCTGCTTACACTGAGCCATCATTCATTTATTTTTGACTTAGAAACTTGACATGCCCAGTGTATTTTTCTTTTTGGATTTATTCTTTCTGCAACCAGCACCTCTACAGAAGTCCACGGAGTGCACTAGGCTGTTTTTCTATTTGTACTTCCTATTTTCTCTTTTGCAGATTTTTTGAATGACTTCAACCTGGGCTGTGTCCGAATACAACCCCTGTTCCCTGTCCACTGTCCCCTGTCCACTCAGACCCCCATCTACAATGTGACCTGTTCCTTCACTTTGCAAGCAGTGTGTGAAAGAAATCCTGAAAAACTCTTTCCAAACTAGTGAGAAAGTAGTGTAGATTATGAATGAACATAGAATTAACAAAAAAGTTTAAAAAGAGTAGTTTGTAATATTACTCACTGTTGTACCATAGATACGCATATACACTCTACGTTTTTACTTCTGAGCTACTCACTGAAATTGTTGGATGAGTGCACAGTTCTGCAGATTGAATGCTCCTGAATTCCCTCTACAAAACCCCGGAAATAAGGGGTTCATCCTGGTATTTTAAGTGCCCCCTTTGTGAGAAAAAGTCACCCATTCAAACGTTTTTGACGAAGTGGACTCAAATATGCGCCCTCAAAAAGGTGTAGGGGTCATATTCGGACACAGCCCGTGACATTTCTTTGTCCAGTTGAAGTGATGCTTTTGAATTTTCAGTCAAGCTGATTTTTTTTCTTTCAGCATCTAGTCTATAGAATTTTTTGCTTTATAGAATGTTACTTTATAGAATGTCAGCGTTACTAAGGTAATAGCTGCACTTGACTGTGACTCTCTCCCTGCAATGTAACCATTTCTTTACTTTATCTTTCTTCCTCTAGGGTTTTCCTTCCATCTGCTCTCATCTGCATGTATCTCCTCTCTTTGCTAGTCATGTCTAAAACAACCCGATGAAAAACAGTCACATAAAATACTGATTTCAATGGTAATACATAGAATAAATAAATAAATATTGAGAGGGTAATGAACCGCATATGTATACAATCCTGAAAAGCGAAGTTGCTGAGACTCCCCACAAATGCCTAATGTAGGCTTAATCCTGGACACCTAAAAAGAAAATATGATTCCTCCAGCCACTTCATAAAATCCTCAAAGGCAGTGTAGTGGTAAATTCAAGAAATTGTCACCCCAAATATACATTTTGCATACAATTTCTCGGTTTGAATTTATGGAAATTGTCTGTGCCTACTGTTGAACAGGAGACACTTTTATTTCAAAGTCAATCCACATTTTGCATAGAAGCTTCATTTATGGTGAATAGATGTTTAATTCAGTAGTTTAATTAAAGTTTCATAATGGGAATGATTGTTTAAGAAAAGACTTTTCAACAGACTAGTGACTTCATAGCACTGGGATGCAGGAACTACAGGTTGAAAAGTAATTTTGGAATTTAATCTGGCCCTACTGTTCACTTTAATAGTTTTGTGGCTAAAACCTGACATTCTGACATTCAAACCAAAATTAAATAAATAAATAAAATTAAATAAATAATAATACTGTACCAATCATGATTGGGCAGAATTTATTTCAGCCACTAGAGAGCACTATGACCATAAAATAGAGCACAGGTAATGCTTTCAGCGCTACATAGTCCATGATATACAGTACCAGTCAAAATTTTGGACACACCTACTCATAGAAGGTTTTTTTCCGTTATTTTTACTGTTTTCCACATTTTGGAATAGTAAAGACATCAAAACTATGAGATAACACAAATTAAATTATGCAAAGACCAAAAAAGTGTTAAACAAATAAAAAAAAGTCATATATTTTAGATTCTTCAAAGTAGCCACCCTTTGCCTTGATAACGGCCTTGCACATTCTTGCCATTCTCTCAAACAACTTCTGTGGTAAACAGGTATTCCACAGGTAAACAGGTGATGCCATCATGACTCTATATAAAAGGATATCAAAAGACTCCTGATATCTTATTTCCAGGTACTCTTAGAAGTGATACTATAACCTCTCTGCATTTGAATGGCTCTCTATGGGAATTGGGGGGTGGGACTAGATTAAGCTGTAAATTACACGGGATTAGTATGTAACCCATGGTTGGCTAAATGGCTGTAAGTCATCAAGGGTCTGAGGTATCAAACGAGCCTCAAATCACCACTCTGCTGCCAGATATGCAGTAGATATGGATGGATTACTTTAAGGGTTGTTTCTCCTGACAAATTTTCTTATTGAACTCTATGGAAAAATAAGTCAGGAGAAGAAACCCTTCAAGTTATCCATCCATATCCACTTTTTTGGTCTTTGCATAATTTAATTTGTGTTATCTCATAGTTTTGATGTCTTTACTATTCCAAAATGTGGAAAACAGTAAAAATAACGAGAAAAAACCTTCTATGAGTAGGTGTGTCCAAACTTTTGACTGGTACTGTAGATATATTTTAGTTCAATGTGGGAAATTTGGTCTGGTTAAACATAAGATTATGCAATGCATTAAATATGGATGCATCCCCAGCACGCTTTGTACTTATCTTAAAAAAGAGCATGAATTACCAGGAGTAAAGCAGTCTGCCTAGTGGACAGACTGTCATAGCAACCAGGCCTTGCCAGTCACTTCAGCCAATCAGTTGTCTGACTGAGAATTTCCTTTTCAGGCAAGAAGAGGTGCAATATATCAGAGAGGGGATCCTCCTTCTATAAAATGAAGGTGAAAAACTTTACATTTCATTTTTCCACATTCACACATTTGTGTCTTTTTGACCTCACTTTAACCACCAGATCTCATGACAGCCTGAAATAAATATTTTAGTAGAAACCAGAGAGATCAAGCAACTTAATTTAATTGTTCTTTTTCAGATAAGTTTAAATAGCCAATAGATAATAGACAGAAAATAGATTGAATAAATAGAAATAATCTCTTTTAGCATTGAAAATCAGATAACTGAATAGGACCTTCCCACTGCGGCTTTTTGTGAACAATATTATTATTGTGTGCTATTAATTGAATGAAAACCTTCTGCATTTAAAAAGTCTGCACTCACAAGACAGTTCATAATACCCAGTTTCCCAGCTTTAAGCCTTGGCCAGGGAGGAAGATCAATTTAAGAGTGCCATTTTGTTGTATTTTCTCTCTGTGATCACTTTTATTCAGAGGAAGTAATTGGTATTAAAAGTGGGTTAATCAGAACCAATCTTGCTGCAGGTGAGTTATTTTATTCACAGAATAAATTAGTTGTTTTTTAATAGGTGAGTTATTTTACTCACAGAATAAATTAGTTGTTTTTTAATAGGTGAGTTATTTTACTCACAGAATAAATTAGTTGTTTTTTAATAGTGTATGCCTATGTGAAAATGCAAAATTGGCAGTAAGGACATTTTGTGAACATCCATCCATCCATCCATTATCCATTAACCCGCTTATTCCTGGTCAGGGTCACGGGGGGTGCTGGAGCCTATCCCAGCATGCATCAGGCAAGAGGCAGGAATACACCCTGGACAGGCCGCCAATCCATCACAGGGCACACACACCATTCACTCACACACTCATACCCATGGGCAATTTAGAGTTGCCAATTAACCTAACCTGCATGTCTCTGGACTCGGAGGAAACCCACACGGACACGGGGAGAACATGCAAACTCCACACAGAGAGGTCCTCGGCCGGGATTCGAACTCGGTACCTTCTTGCTGTGACGCGACAGTGCTAACCACTGCACCACTGTGCCACCTTATTTTGTGAACAATGATTTTATATTCTGCATAGTCGTTCCTTTGGTACACTTATGCTCTTGTCTTTTTATACAGGGTTGTTATGACTCCGGCTCGAAGGGCCGCAATACAAAGGATTTAAAACACAAAAGGAAACGGTTCCAAAATGAGTTTATTAAAATATTTTTAAACACCAAGAGATAGACTGTCTTCGTATTTTATTTGCTTTGGGTGCACTGTGGAGTGCTTAAGTGCGTTTGGTAGTGGATGCTACCGGTTGCCATAGAGTTGCGCTAGCCTTAGCAACGTGTGTATGTCCAAAAGAAGGGACAGCATGGAATTAGCTGAAAATGGTTTCCATCAATCACCTACATCATGGGTAAGTCGTAATTGAGACATTATGTCCAAAATTCCAAACTATCCCTTTAACATTTGTTATTCTTTCTTGATAACAAAGCCAAGACCAGGAGCCTCATGTATAAATGGTGCATACGTACAAAAAATATGCGTATGCCAGCTTTGGGGAATGGTGGGCGGGGGGGAATATGTGTGAAAATGGCTACAATTGCTACATGGTTTACCCAATATGGATGTAAATACCCTCAAATTAAAGCTGAAAGTCTGCATTTTAACCCCACTGTCACTGTCCTCAATGGAGAGCATTGTATTGTATGTATTAACATAGTAATCGTGAAGTTGGATAGAAGCTCATTTGGCCTTTAAAACACTCCTGTCCCTCCGCACCATCATTTTCAGGCCATACCCTTTTCTGTTTCTTGGATTTGGCTCAGCCTTATGGATATAAGATCGAATCTGATGAGCATAAGGGTAGATTTATTGAATCCAAAAACACTTAAGACTTGTTTGATTGAATTGCATTTTCCCTTTAAAGTGGCTAAGTGCATTTTCTTGAACATAGGGGTGAGTGTCTGCCTATAAAGTAAAACCTGAAAGTCGCCATCATGATTTCTTCCACAGATTAGGTCAGCAGGTCCACGGTACATTAAAGGTCCAGATAAAACGCTACATGCACTATTATTTTTATTTTTATTTTGCTCTGAACTGATGTTTTAGCACAAAACCGTATCTGTTACAAATATTAACTATCATAAAGAAAATCTGATGTCTTAACCCAAGTACAACTGAATCGATGACCTCACATATCATCCACACACCTCCACTATTAAAAACTTAGGCCTGCTTCACTTCCTGTCAATGATTGAACATGACTGCAGATGCACTCTGGGATTTTCAGTGGCAGCTGGTGCTCACGCCTTTGTGTTCCAGCCCTATGTCATTAATACCATGTTGACAAAGCTTCAGGGCTGTACCTGAGGGTTAAGCTGCAATGGAAAATCCGTCTTTCCCCACACAATGCAAACAATCCAGGCTTATCTAGTTGCCCAGCCCTCTGAAATGTGGGTAAGCTCACAACATTCTCATTTCAGTCTTGGTGAGAAGTGAAATATGTTTTCATATAGCCTTCAAGATGATTTTGTTAGAAAAGCGAAGAACTAGCATATTATTTTCACACTTTTTTTCTAATCAGGCTACAGTAACACTTCCAAAATGATCATTTGGAAATATACATTTGCAAGAACAACCAGTAAGTTGTCATTATAAAGACTGCAAGACTGATACATTATAACTGTAACTAACCATTTTAACTTTTAATTAAATATTTTTAATTGGCGTGTTCATGCTCTGGACTTTATGTGAACTCTTTAAGTGAATTTCCCATCATTGCCATACCCCAAACAGTAGAAAGGAAGACATACTGTATAAAAAGAAGGGGATGTAACATAAACAACAACACAAATATATTTGCTGTATTCGGCTATACAACTGAACAAATGATAAGAGATAAATATACTGTGAATATCAAAAATTATTATTCACAGTATATTTAAAACAGTGATTATGTATTTAATGGTATTCACAGTAGCTTCTGTGTGGGACTACACCCCTTAATAGAACCACTCAAGGTGAATTATATGTTTCTACAAAGATTGGGGAATGATGTCAAAGCCACAAAAAGGGAGTAGTGGGAGTTAACATTGCAGAAGCACACTAAACAGTGTTGTGTCGGCATATCATGTGAATAGAATAGGTACTAATGAATCATTAGCATCATTATGCTTGAGTCACTGCGCAAGAAGTTAACATCTCGTGTGGCATTGATGAGGCGACTAGTCGGGTCAGGCTGGGGCGCCGACGCAAGAACATTGCGTACGGCAGCCCTGGCCTTTGTTTACTCGACTAGTGAGTACTGCGCACCGGTATGGTGTCGCAGTGCCCACACCCGCCTCATCGATACGCCCATTAACGAAGCCTTGCGCATCGTGACAGGATGCCTGCGTCCCACTCCCGTGGACAATCTTCCCATTCTTGCAGGCATCCAGCCCGCTGGGCTTCGCCGCGCGGGAGCCACAGCACGTCTCGCGTGCCGGGCCGTGGAGCCAAACCATCTACTCCACGAAAGGCTCGCTGTAATTGCTGAGCCTCCCCAGCGCCTTAAGTCGAGACACCCATTTGTGCCTGCCGCACAGGGATTCCTGCAGCAATGCAGTGATCTTAACATCAGTGCGGCATGGTGGGCGGATTACATCTGGAGCACGGAGTGGGAGGAGAACACCTCTAGACTCCGTGACTTCATCCCAGACGTCGGTTTTCCCCCTATTGGGGTGGACCTGCCTAGACTGGCGTGGGTGAGGCTTAACCGCCTCCGGACCGGCGTTGGGCGCTTCCGCTCATCGATGCACAGATGGGGCTTGGCTTCTTGCGCAGCCTGCGAGTGTGGCGCAGAGGAACAAACCGCAGACCATGTCATCCTGGACTGCCCGATTTATCGGGCACCCAATGGGATGCATGGTCTGTCGGTTCTGGATGACGACACGGTGACGTGGCTACTGGAGGTGTGCCCCGAAATATAGTCCGGGTGAACCCCCCCTAGGCTCGGGGTGGTAAAAGGATAGCCCCTCTGCCCCGAGCCTGGGGATGTGGAACGATGAAGATCCTACCCAAACGCAGAAGAAGCATCATTATGAAATCAACTATCAACTACTCAATGATGGCCTTTTTGAAATAAGTTATTGTGTATTTTCTGAGAAAGAAAATGCAGTATTAGTGACTAGATGGAAAGGTAATTTCCCCAATAGTTCAAAACTTTCTAATCTTATAACATAATTCATTAACAGTCATTAACAATCATGTTTTATGCCATTCAAATGCAGAGATGTTATAGTATCGCTTGTAAGAGTACCAGAAAATAAGATATCTTAGTCTTTTGATATTGTTGGGTCACAGACATCAGGAAGTCATGGCATGCAAAGGATATGCGACCAAATATTAAAAATGATTACTTTATTCTACATTATGTTAAACTGTTCAATATTTTTTAATGCCCGAAAATGGGGGGACTATGTACAAAAGGTTCTATAATTTCTAAACGGTTCATCTGATATGGATGAAAATACCCTCAAATTAAAGCTGACTGTCTGCACTCCAACCTCATTGTCATTGTATCCTTTCAAACTCAAAGAACCAAAATAACAAAAAATGTGTCACTGTCCAATGAATTATGGTGCTCACTGTGATGTGGGTAGCCTCTTTTAAAAAGATAATTTACAGATAAACAATTATATCAATATGACGTTTTAAACAATTAAATCTGTAGACCTATAATGTCTTGAAAGGGCAGAACAGAGTAACAGAGAGTTGAAGTTTATTTGCTGTAGGCTAATCTATGCTTTTGGAAAGGGAATTAAAGCAATAACATTAACAACAAAGAATCACTTAAATCACAGTGAACGTTCTGGTGTCCTTTAAATAGGCCTACTTGTACTGCATTTAAATGTCAGCCAATGGAGGTGTTACTGCCCTCCCGCAACAAATTATGAGTAGAACTGAGTCAGAGACGAAATGCTGTTTACACAATCCTGGTGATTATTTCGAGATGGTTATCAGCGCCGGGCAGCCCGAAACAACGGCTGAGAAGGAAGCAAGTGAAAACCGAGCACCGCTTAGCTGACATTCAGAGTAAGAACTAAAATCGAAAGAAACTTGGTAAGATAGAAAAAAAGGAAAGCGTAAAAACACGGAAGATACGTCGTAAGCAGTAAAACCGCCACTATGCAGCAGTCATTCGAATCTACGAAGGGAGTTCCCAGGTCGCAGATAGACGGCGAGTCTGTTGTCTCGGGGGCTATAGCAGGCGCTCTCCGCGGTAGTGAGGAGCAGGAAAGAATAGGGAGGATTTCCAGGGATACGGCAGTTGAACTTGGATTGGAAACTCGAAGGGGGACAGAATTTGATGGATATAAAATTAGCGGAGTAAGTGTGGTGCAGCTCAAGTCGTTGTTTGAGCCCAACAAAAGCGAGAGCTGCCACAGACGTTCCCATCCAGTAACACACGGCAAGCAGATGCCTAAAGAAAGGCGGAGGTCAAGGGAGGTCGGTCAGCTATGCGCTGCAAAAGACAGGAAAGCGAGCCGCAAATCAACCGAAATTTGCAATGGGATCGCCCTGATGACAGATCAAGTAATCTCCGCTGGCTCGGAATCTAAACTGAAATCTAAGGAGGAACTGGGCGATACGAGATTGCGCCGTGTCCCGCATGTGACAATAACCCCCGAAGGAGGTGGTTGTCCCCGGGAGATGCAAGAGGAGGACTGGGACGACGTGACCTGTCCTCTTCGCCGAAAGTTGTCAAACTCTTCGCTTTCTTCAACAGGTTCCTCCACAGTGTTGGAGGAATCAGAAGACGACATTCTTAGTGACAATGAGAACAAGAGTAAAGGGATAGTTACTTTAGAACACGCGGAAGACACAGGCACAGTAAGTTCTGTAGGCTACTAGCCTACTGTCGGTCATTATTCTTGTAAGTCATCTATTGTGTTGCTAGACTCTGCCACGCTTCCCAATGCTTGTGGAATTTGTGGTCGGAATTGAGGGTTTTGAATATTTTTTTATTTTTAAAAACACCATATTCAATTAAGTGATCAAGGTCGCAGTCTACATAAAAAGAAGACCACCTGACATGCTAAAATAATTAAACAGCAAACTGCATAATGCATTTTTACCTCTAATTAGACGTCTATTAGTTTACACTTTTATTGTGTTTATTTGATGATCACGCACCTAATGTGGGTTTAATAACAAGATAAATGAAATCGCTCTTCTTTCCAGAATATTTTCTCTGCATCTACAGTAAAGAATCTTATATTAAAGATGCAAATAATAAATACAATATTATGTTAATTTACTGTATGTGTAAGCTATGTGGGTGTGTATATACAGTCAAGCCGGAAAGTCTCCCCACCCCTTTCACCTTCTCCACGTTTTATTACGTTACAGACATATTCCAAAATTGATTAAATTCATTTTTTCCCTCAAAATTCTGCACACAACACCCCATAATGACAATGTGAAAAAAGTTTTTTTGAGATTTTTGCAAATTTATTAAAAATAAAAAAATAAAATTTCTCATTTACATAAGTATTCATACCCTTTGCTTTAACATATTTTTAAAGTATCATATTTCATATTTGGTCGCATATCCTTTACATGCTGTTACTTCCTGAAGTCTGTGACCATCAACATAAAAAAACTGTCGATATCTTATTTTCAGGTACTGTTACAAGCGATACTATAACCTCTCTGCATTTGAATGGATCTCTATGGAAATTGGGGGGTGAGACTAGATTCAGCTGTAAATTACACTGGTACAGTATGGAACACATTGCTGGCTAAATGGCTGTAAGTTATCAAGGGTCTGAGCTATCAAACGAGCCCCAAACCATCACTCTGTTGCCAGATATGGAGTAGATGTGGATGGATCATTGCAAGGGTTATTTCTCCGGACTCATTTTCCTATAGAACTCTATGGGGAAAAAAGTCAGGAGAAACAACCCTTAAAGTGATCCATCCACATCTACTCCATATCTGGCAACAGAGTGATGGTTTGGGGCTCGTTTGATAGCTCAGACCCTTGATAACTTACAGCCATTTAGCCAGCCATGTGTTCCATACTGTACCAGTGTAATTTACAGCTAAATCTAGTCTCACCCCCCAATTTCCATAGAGATCCATTCAAATGCAGAGAGGTTATAGTATCGCTTGTAACAGTACCTGAAAATAAGATATCGACAGTTTTTTGATGTTGATGGTCACAGACTTCAGGAAGTAACAGCATGTAAAGGATATGCGACCAAATATGAAATATGATACTTTAAAAATACGTTAAAGCAAAGGGTATGAATACTTATGTAAATGAGAAATTTTATTTTTTTATTTTTAATAAATTTGCTAAAATCTAAAAAAAACTTTTTTCACATTGTCATTATGGGGTGTTGTGTGTAGATGTTTGAGGCAAAAAATGAACTCAATCTATTGTAGTATAAGTCTGTAACGTAATAAAACGTGGAGAAGGTGAAAGGGTGGGGAGACTTTCCGGCTTGACTGTAGGCTATATACTACTATATATATCTATGCATAGGCCTATGTATGCAGTCTGTAAGTATTTTCGACAGCAACACAAATTTGGCTCTGTACTCCAGCACATTGGATGTGAATTGGAACAGTGACTATGAGGTTAAAGTGCAGACTTTCAGCTTTAATTTTGGGGTTTTACATCCATATCGGGTCAACCGCGTAGCAATTGTAGCCGTTTTTATTTATTTATTTTATTTTCAGGTACTCTTACAAGGGATAGCCTACTATAACCTCTAAAACACCTATTCAACTGTATGTTCTTGTTCATAAAAATTATTGACTTATTTTGCATTGGTAGCATTGAATTACACTGAAATGGGTGACTGAAAGACCTATAGGCTAGGTAGGCTACTGGAGCCAATCGCGTTAGCGCTAGAGAGCAACTTCTCTCAACGAGACCAGAGGGGTGTACTACGAAGCGAGATTAAGGGGTTAGCGAGCTAATTTAAGATTCAACCCTGGGTTTTCTGTATCACGAAGCAGAGTTGCTTTAATCGGGGTATATTGCCATGGCAACTTACTCTGCACGGCTAACCTGCTCCTGGGCAGGTTATGTTCAGGCTATCGGATTGAAACATATACAAGCACCGCCCTGTGACCAATCGAATCATTGGCTTTGGAAAAAGGCGTCACCATTCTAAACGATCCTGTAGAGATACACTGCCCGGCCAAAAAAAAAGTCGCAGTTGCACTAGTCATGCATAGTGCCCACTGTACAAGCCTCTGGAGGCAGTGTTATGATATGGGGTTGCTTCAATTGGTCAGGTCTAGGCTCAGCAACGTGATGCAGCAATAAAATTAAGTCAGCTGAGTACCTGAATGTACTGAATGACCAGGTTATCCCATCAATGGGCATATTCCAGGACGACAATGCCAAGTTTCATCGGGCTCAAATTGTGAAAGAGTGGTTCAGGGAGCATGAGGAATCATTTTCACACATGAATTGGCCAGTCCTGACTTTAAACCCATTGAAAGTCTTTGGGGTGTGCTGGAGAAGACGTTACGGAGTGGTTCGACTCTCCCGTCGTCAATACAAGATCTCGGCCAAAAATTAATGCAAGTCTGGACGGAAATAAATGTTGTGATGTTGCATAAGGTTGTCGAAACAATGCCACGATGAATGCGCGCCATAATCAAAGCTAAAGGCGGTCCAACAAAATATTACAGTGTGCAACTTTTTTTTTTGGCCGGGCAGTGTATGTGCAGATAGTGAGAGAGTCTCTTCGCAGGGCAAGATTATCGAGTTCTGCAAAAGATGTTCTGCGAAATGCTTTAGAGGCCGACAAATCTGTTGTTTTTCCCCAAGTTTATGAATAAACTTTGGTGTGATTGCTTCAGCAAGATTGGAAACATGATGTATCAAATTTAAAGTTTAGGACCTCTAGAATGTAGTGCAATTGTCATGTTAGTAATAAACTGTATGACAATGTACTGAGAGTAGCCTATAGATCAGTGGTCCCCAACCCTGTTCCTGGAGCTCTACCATCCTGTAGGTTTTCACTCCAACCCTAATAAAGCACACCTCATTCAATGTGAGATATCGTTCTCGGAGACCCAAATGCAGGCCAGGTTGTAGCAATAAGGAACGTTTATTTCAGTCCAGATCAGACAGTCCAAGAATCTAAACCGGGAAATCACAAGCAGAGGTGCAAAGACAAAGTCACAAAACAATCAAAAAGTCAAAACCACAAAATAACACAAGCAAACAAACAGAATCGAAAGGCAAACTCGGAGTCGGAAAACAGAAGGGTGTCTCAGGAATCTCCATAAATCACTGGCTTTACAATCACAGGCTCAGGAAATACGATCAGCGATAGAACAGGTAGAAAGAGAGACAGTCTTACCAAACAATAACCTCCTGATGTTCTCTAAACCTAACTTGGGATGTTTTCAATTAGCATTAAATGAGTTGCCATTACTGGTTATGAAGAATGGAAACCTTTTCAGATATGACAGAGCTGTCATTCATCTGTCCTCCTCAGCAAAAGCTCCCACTGTACTGATTTAATGCAGCAGGCCGGTCAAGCTTCCACAGGAGTTGTCAAATGAAGATCTTTATCTGTAACTGAGAGCTGTCAGCAAATTAGTGTGCGCTATTTGCATAACATTGTAAAATTATTAATAATTTCACTACTTGTGAGGCAACAACTTCCTTCAACAAAAGCAAAAGAAAGTTGTACACTCCTCTAGTCTAACCATGTATTTTACTTTACCAATGTTTCTTCATCAGCGTATTGTTACTCTTAAGTTTACCACTCCATGTCCTGTTTGGCTGGTTCCAATACTCCCAAAATACTAAGATTCTATCTCATGCTCCTGTCTATCAGACTAGGACATAGGCCATAGTGGACTACAGTATAAAACTCAAGGGGTTCAAGGAGTACAATTAGATTTTAATGTGAGCAGCAGCATCTGTCTGAAGTTTCACAAACGTAACATCCATCATGTTGAATGGCTTTGGGTCTACCTTGTGGCTGATGGAATGTGGACCCTTCCTGGTGAACCCAAGGATTAACTCTATTTACTTTGGCCCTCCAGAGGCAATTTACACCTGGTTTCTACTAGTTTTTTTTTTTTAAATTCCCGCCACCACCCCCCCCCACCCCAACTTTATTTTTTATTTATGATTTGCAAAATTATGTAATGAAGCCTCTCAGAGGAAAGGGTATAACAAACAAAAACAAAAAAATTTAAATTAAAAAAAATAATTAAAAAAAGTTTAAATTACAAATAGTGAAGTCGCACAAAGAAAACACCACCCACACCCCAATGTGTTACCCCTACCATGACAGACAGACAGATAGACGGACTGACAGACAGACAGACAGACAGACCGGATAGGCAGAGAGACAGACAAACCAATCGGGTAGATAGACAGGGAGACGGGTAGACAGACAGATGGATAGACAGAGGAGGTAAGAGTGGACAAATGAGCTGAGTATATTGGGCCAGAAAAAAGTGAAGTACTGAGAGGGTGAAACTATTAATAACATGAATTGTGAATATGTATGCATCAGGTTAGACTATGTTTATAAGTGTGTAATGTGTATGAGAGAGAGAGAGAGAGAAAGAAGAGGAGGTTTCTACTAGTTTTATTTAAATGTCAATATCTCAAAAAATATTCCCTGCACATCCATGGTTTAAAGCTCGAATTGACGAAGAAGTATCATTCAGAAATTTGCAACAGAATACATTTATTTCAGAATAGTGACATACCGTATATAATAACCATAACATACATCGCCTAATGTATTTAAATTCATTTTTAAAAAACGTACAAAAGCGCGTGTGTATTTACACAACAAAAGCAATGCATTTCAGCCCTAAGTGCGACGGGTGGTCGCTGTGGAAATGTCGACTGTACGGGACTTTGGCGAAATGTAACAAGATAAACTCTTCAGGGTTAATCAGAAAACAGCTGAGAATACTGGTAAGTACTTGGTTTCCTAAATATATTTATATGAGAGATTTTGGAGGAAGAAATTAGCTGTCTTCTAAACCGAAATGCATCAGGTACTGTATATAGTACAGTAAGCAAGGGAAAATGGCGAATGCTCATTTGTACAACGTTTTAAAAATATATTATTGTTTCTATATGTGAACATGATTTGCTTAGTGTGTATAAACGGTGCATTTTAGGCATTTTACAGTCTGTGACTGTGGCGAGAGGAGGGTGGCCTAAGTGCTTTGGGCTATTAATAGCATCCTCGTATTTTATGGCACAGTAGCGTAACTGGAGAAGCTGAGGTTGTCGCAAGCGGCTACCCTTTTAAAAAATACTGCATCAAAATTTACGGGGTTTTCTTAAAGCTGTAGTTTATAATTTCAGACAAACATGAATACTGTAATTGAGATGGATACGTCTCAACCATTAGGGGTGAAGTTTATAGAGTTAACCAAGTTTTGTACACCCACAATCTCTCATGGTTTTGGCAGCCTTTTCTTATTTCTGCGGTCGTTCTCCCTTGGAGCGGCTTGAGGGCGCTCTTTCTTTATTTTTTCCATCGTCCGTTCCGGGCTTTTGCCCTGTCTCGGCACTTATTGAACCCACCTGTTCTGCTCTTCCGCCGGCTATTTAAGCTCCACGTCTTCCTGTCTCGGCGCTTCCATGTTGTCTTGCATTTTAACACAAAGCCGGTATGGTATAGGAATTACGTGCTTAAGGAGACCACTTTGCCCCATCGCATTGCTTTGGAGTAATGCGGGACTTGCATTAAGTGCATTAGAGTTTGTTTTAGGATTCTTCGTTTCTCTTTTGCACTTTCTGTCCTTTGTTTTGGTTTCTCTTTTCCAGTACCTCTGAGACAGTTTTGTCTTTACCGTTTTTCTTTCTACCTCTCTACTGACTGCTTTCTTTTATTGAGAGCGAGAGGTCTTTTTCTTTACCTTTGTCTACACTTGAGCCTATTCGCCCATTAATCGGGTCGCTATAATTTATCTTTTGTTTTCGTTCACCTCTCCTTAGTTTCTTCTCTTATTTTGAGAGTGAGAGGTGAATCTTACTCTCGTGCCTACAAGTTTATTCGCCCAATTATCTGCAGGTCGCTTTATTTTCTCCTCTTTCCCGGTCTCCTCCCTATTTGCTTTTTTGTTTGAGAGTGGGAGCCTGTTTGTTTTCTCCTTTATTTCCTTCCCTTTTCACAGAGACTTTTCCGTTCCAGTGGTTTCCACTAGTGGAGACTTTAAGATTCCCTGCTGGCGCGTCTGATCCTCTGAACCCGACAATCCCCATTATACAATCCTGACAAAAATGTTTGAAATTTATTCAGATTATTCAAGGAGAAATAAGTCTGGAACAGTGTTTGGTCGTAACAGATTACATGTGATCTGTATTATGAAACAACAATTAATTAACTGTTATCAGTCAAGGATATTTTGGATTACTTTAACCCCTTTGCAAAGATGTCAAATTCTCACCTATTTAGAGGGTGTTCTATTTAAGGCTTTATAACTCCAGGGGCCCTATCTTGGCGATCTTGGTGCTTAATCTAAGCGCATGGCGCTAAGTCCATTTAGGGCGTGTCCAAGTCCACTTTTGCTATTTTAACGGCGTGTTTTTTGGGCGCTAAGCAGGGCGCAAGGTGCAACTGGGCTGAACCTAGTCTCTTCATTAATTATAGGTGTGTCGTGGGCGTGACATGCAATAAACCAATCAAAATTTCATATCCCATTCCCTTTAAAAGCCTGCTTTTCCACCTTGGTGGATTGCTTATGATGGCGAAACAGACATGCTCGTGCGTGTTTAGTGCGATCAAGGAATAGGCTATATGGATCAGTAGCAGTAGTAGTATTATGAGTTCCCGGTAATTCCTGACAGTGCTGTTTACAAAATATATGCTGTTAAATTTTGTTAAAAGCACCTGCAACAGCTGAGAATAAGCGACCAATTGCTTCCTTCTCACCTTAGAAAACGCCATATTAGCCTGCTTGTTTAACGAATTTCGTTTGATTATGCAATGAACTCATGTTCAAGCTTCATCCGAAGTTCATTAGGCTACCTGCATTCTAATTTAGATTAATAACATAACTAACGTTATTTTGCCTTAATGATGACACTAAATACAACAAATCTGTCAGGTTGGCAACCCATAGGTTCAGCATATTTTCCCTTGTTTTATAATGTCCTGCTTATGGAAATGTGACCAACCTGTTTTACTGGTAGCGTAATACTTTAAAACGATTCATTTTCCCAGGAAAACCGTGAAAAGTGCGATGTACAGCAGGGGAAACAGACCTGCTCTTGTAAAGCGAACATGCAGATAATGGAATAAAAATTCACTTAAATTAATTGTGTAACAATTCGTTTCTAATTAGACACTTAGTTCTCTTTAAAATCTTTTGTTCAGTTATGGAATAACAGGTGAAATCAGCGGGGTTTTAATAAGCTGAGGGTATGGAAACCTTGTCACTGTAATTTAAAAAAATATAAAGGAAGACGAAGAATAGCTAAGGTTAGGCTACAATTCAGTTTACATGATGATTATCTCCGTTTTTTAACCATAGTCTATCGAAAAAACATTATGCACAGCGAGTCCGCTGTAGCCTAGGCTATTTGAAAAACAATAAAAGCAATATTCACTGGACAAGGTTTTGAACTTTTTTCAGTCACAAACCATTCTATTTAGCCTACTTACAGGCTATATTCCTAGATAAACAGAGCTGCATTGTAATGACATCATTTTCAGAATGCAAATATCCGTCTATTGCAGTACGCGAGTTTTCCATTGAATGACAATTCACGCATTAGGTGCAAAGACAATTCGCGCATTAGGCTTGATAGCTATAGGTGTTATCTGCTTCTTTTTAATGGATAGCCATTGTCCCGTACCATCGCACATCGCCTGGATGTTGATGGAGTGGGCTGAGAGCAATGTAATGTGGCATTGTTTCCCTTCGCTGAGGGAAAGGTATGTGGACCTATGGAACCTTTTATTATTATGCATTTTTGATATAGCCTACACAATAATAATATTTCACATTGTGATCTAGATATTTTAGTCATGCTTGTGCACGCCCCTGTGTGTAACAGACAGGAGGGTATGCGCGTTGTGCACACGCCTATGTAGACGCACTTATATGCGCCGTTAAAATAACATGTAAACAACTGCGACATGACTTTAGACCAGGTTTGTGGTGGTTCTAGCGCAAGCGCTTTCTGCTGGCTCAAGATAGCAATACGCCAAAAAGAATCCTGGCCACTCCTCATCTTAAGACCAACACGCCCAGTTCACTAATGATGGCGCAAGAGTACATGGTAGTTAAACGGCGTAAGCGTTAGGCGTTATTATGGACCTAGCGCCGGGTGTAAGATAGCAAAGACACTTGCGTTTGCGTTAGCGCCGCTTTGCGCCGGGTGTAAGATAGGGCCCCAGGTGTGAGCATCACAGACACTTGGAAAATGGCTTAACCCTTTAATGGCCAGTTCAACCGTTTGGTAGAGCACATTTTGAGTCTTGATATTTTGTTGGACTTAACACCTGATTGAGCCATCTCTACCACGTAAACCAAATGGTAGATGGCTAAATCAGCTGGAGTTAAGTCCAACATATTTGTCAACAAGATATCAAGACTCAAAATATGGCCATGGCACCAGAGCCATGAGATTGCTCAACTGAGACATTCATTGCTCCTGCAACCAAACTATGAGTGGAAACAACACAAACTGCCTGTTTTAGCTTTATTAGTACACGATTTGTGAAACTCCGAATACAGAGTTTCTAAGTGCCACTATTGTCATGTAGTGAGTCCATTTAACAAGCAGCCCAGTTTCACCTGCAAATATACTGACCCATGTGTGACACAGTGGACAATAGCGTCTATCAAAATAAAAATGTAAAAAATTTTCACCACCAAAAATTTGTATTACGTCATAGCAATAGGATAAAGCCAACAATAGCTGAATGTATGCCAATACAGCCGTGAAAAGCCCTGCTCACTGAATGGCAAAATAAACAAGTGAAATTCTTTTGTAAATATACCACGTCATTCTACTATCAATATCTGCTACTAAATATGAAATAAATGAATCACAAAAACTATGTTTTAAGTGAAATGTTTGCATTTGCCTAAAGCCTCAAAAGACAATTAAATTGATCAGCCCTAATGTTAACATCGGCCTGCTCTCCATGAAGGTATATCAGCACAGAGCTTTGACAACTGCTACAGCCCTGTGTCTACTGTAGCCTACTTAAAAACCCTCCATTGAAGTCACCAAGCAAGATAATCTTGTAGCTCTTAGGGATGCAGCAGAGAGCCTCATCCAGTGTCTGACAGAAGCAGTCCATGGCCTCGTTCTCAGATGGCAAAGTTGGTGCGTAAGCACTGAGAATGATGGCAAAGTGCTTCTTGGCTAGGGGGATACAGGGGGACATTAGCCTTTCACTAATGCCGACAGGCTTGGGAGTAACGTATTCTTGACTGCCGAACCCACACCATGGTGTGAGGGGGAGTGTAAGGTTCGGAGAACCAAATGCGACCGATAAGCGACCTGAACGGGGTGGAAAAAATCCGATAGAGCGTCCTGATGACACCAAAAAGGAAACAAAAAACGTAGAAAAGCAAAGGCTGCAAATAACCATGACAGGACCCCCCTTCGAAGGGACGGCTCCAGGCAATCCCTCAGCCTTGCTTCTACGAAGATCCCTAATTAGAGTAGGATCCAAGATGTTCCTGGAGGCCCATAACCCTCCCAGTCCACCAAAAATTGACAACCTCTGTCCACTTGTCTCTCAGCTAAAATACGCCGAACGGTATACACCGTACCTCCATCCACGAAGCGGGGGGTGGGGGGGGGGTGGCTTATCAGCCGGAGCGAGAGCGCTAACGAGCACCGGTTTCAAGCGAGAGACATGGAAGTGCATGGATGATGGCAACTGAAGGTGCACAGTGACCAGGTTGAGTTTCCGGATGATTTTAAAAGGGCCTACAAACCGAGGCACGAGTTTACGAGACTCAACTCACAGAGGTAGGTCCCGTGTAGAAAGCCACACCCATTGCCCCACCCAGTAAGAAGGGGCAGGCCGACGATGTCTGTCGGCCATAGCCTTTTGTTTAGCCGAAGCGCGTAAAAGAGAGGAGCGTACGTGCCTCCAGACTGCTCGACATCTGCGAACGAAAGAAGCGGCAGAAATTCCTATACCTTACCGACTTCGTATGTCAACATAGCAAAGACAATCTCAAAGTGCGGAAATGCGGAAGTCCTGAGGTATTTATAGCCAGCAGGAAACGCAAAACAGGTGAAGGGAATACCAGAACGGAGGTGGAAAAAATCAGATGCCAAAACGGAAACCAAAAACGTAGAAAAGCAAAGGCTGTAAATAACCATGACACATGGAGATGTTTTCCAGCAGGGTTGTAGCCTTTCCAGAAAAAGGTGTAGCCCATTCCTTCTTCCTTTGATCTTCCCGTGATCTTTCATCCAGAAGTCTCGCTCAGGGCAGCAATGTCGGTGTTATAGCGCCTCAGTTCAGAGGCAATCATTGCAGTTCTCCGATGGGGCTTCCATACGAGTCCAGGAGGGTTCTCACATTCCATGTTGCCAGTCTCTGGTTTCGTTTTTTTTTTATTCTGACCGCAGAGTGGAATGTCCCAATAGGCGCGGTAACCTATACAGGAGTGTTTTGAGTGGGCAATTTTTAGGCCACCTTTTCTAGGCCCCTCCCCAGTTGGGGCAAGCAGTGTGGTCCCTAAATAGGGCTGGTAACTCGCACAGGGATCACCCGAGAGCAACTGCCACTCATCCCAGCTGCTAGCGACCCTTGCAGTGCGCCGCTGTCGTGTAGGGGTCTGACTAGAGGCTTCAAGTTCATTTAAACCTGCCCCCGTTGCCAGACACCCCATCGTCACCAGACTTTGAAAGGTTGGTCCCAGGTGTTTCATCACCGAGGTCAAAGTGGAGACCTGTGCAAGGAGGTTTTTAGAGTGCCACAGGAGGTGCGCTTTCCACAATAGCACTTCTTGACTGTAGAAGGGTGTTTTCCAGTGGCAAGGGAAGCCCAAGATGACCAGCACCCTCCCTAGCTGCAGGCAGCTGCAGGTTCCTCAGCCTATCGAGGTTCACCTTTGTGTGCTGCCATTGCATTGCTTTTTTGTCAGGGTGTGCTCCCCTAGCCTATTGTCTTCCCAATCAAGATTCTGTGGTCATTTATTGTCTTGGACGATCTGTTTATAACGCTATTACACTATCTGAAACGTCTACCCGTTAAACCCTGCCTGTTGTTCAAGGCTAGCCTTTCTCAGGCATTCCAGTTCATTTTGGTTTGATTTGCAACTCTTTTATCCAATAGAGGAAATTATAACCTTCACATTGGTGTTTGCAATGTCTTTCTGGATGTTTTGAACAATAAATTACAGTCGGGGCGTAACAGCATTCTTAGTGTTATTAGTCTAGTTTTACGCAAACAGCTACAGAAAATGCAAGAGATGTACATTCGCTCGCCGTGGCTTAATAGTTGTTTTCCTGCTATTTTACTAATTTGGCCAACATGCCAGCATGGCTAGAGAAAATCCTGGCCTTGCTTACATGGATTTTGGGAGTGGGTCAGAAGATACCATAGTATTGATTCTCTCTGAAAATATGCCTACGAATATGACAGTTTCCTCCTCCATGTAGTATTAGGCTACTGCTTGTAATATTTCAAATATGTATGTTAGTTTTTCCACTCCACCAGTCTTCTTGTGCCATATGTTTGATATTGTTATTTTCGCATTTTGAGTGCATTTCACATACTGTAAGCGTGGCTCAGTCATGTTTTATGTTTGATTTCCCATGAAGCTAGAACATTTGCCAGCATTTTACAGATGGCGGAATATTATTTTATTGTAATCTTATTGTACATAATATAGACTATGGTGTATTAGTATCTCCCTGGGTTATACTTGTCACTTAGAGCATGAGAAATACTCATTCCAATCTACTGTGCGCTGATACGTGCTAGATAAATGTAAAACGTTCCTTGGAGATTGGTGATTATGCATGACAACATTTTTGAAGAAAAAATAAAACCCAAATTTATATGCTTTATAATGGACAAAAATATTTTATTCATTTTATGACAGGTTTTAGATATATATATCTATCCCAATATACTGATTAGAAGATAGTATTTCCCACTTGAGAATGATGCAAAAGTGTGTTTTATGAGCCAAAACAGATGATTTGTAGTTAACATTTGTAGCTCTCAGTATTTGCAAACTAAAGAAAAACAACTTTGTTTAGCATTTATGACAAGATTACTTTGCATTTGTGGCATTATATTTTGACCTAAGGTATGAAAATAAACAAATCTATGTTAGTATTGTAAATGGTACAACTGTCTTGCTTCATTTAAGTTTCTGCGATGCTTACACCTGAATTATAAAGCCTTAAATAAAACACAATAGGTGTGAATTGACCAAATTTGTCATTGGCACGAAGGGGTTAATAAGGGAAGGTTAGGCTATGTAAAACTATTCTTTTCAGTTTTTAGTTTTTCAAATTCACTGAAAATCTTGATTGACTGCCCTGGAGGGGTCGGAAGACACTGCCGGGCCAGTGGGCCAGTGCCTTTGTCTAGCCCTGAGTTACTAATTAAGTTTTTTGTAATGTAGGCTATTTTTTCAATTTTATCATCAGGATCAGATTACATGTTCGATGTAATCCAACCCACACTGGTCTGGAATATTTACTGTAAAAATCAGGCAGGAACTTTGATTTGAATACTGATATCACACTATACTACAAAGCTTTTGAGAAAGGCAAATGGCAGTCATACTGTGGTTAATGAAAAGCCTGATTTGCATGGGGCTTTATCTGTGATAATGCACTGTTCAGTGGCCACAGATTGTGTTTTCATTATGTCTGCGAGGATTGACATAAGAATCTTTCTCAGTTTGTTTCGTGATGTTGGCAGGTAGAATCTCACTGCATTGCCATAACACAGACTAGGGAACATAAAGGGTCATAGTTTTGTAGGTTTGGAGGTTTAGAGAATAGCAAAATAGCAAAAATGTGAGAGAGGGAATAACAAACCCAAACTTGGAAACTTGTACCACCATTGGTTCTTAAATGCCATGACGACAGTTAGCGAAGGGGTAGTGGGTTTAAATCATGTGCATTGGCCTGAATTTTCAATGAATAAATTAGATGCCTGTAATAAAATGTACAGGCTAAAAGGTGATTCTGGCATTTAAGGGCAAACAACGTTGTTGTGGGATTGAATTGCCAATTTGTTAGAGAGAATGAACGTGTGATTTATCCACTGGGACAGTATGTTATCCACTGGGACATTTTAAACCACAGTTTGAGGCAATACTTACCATCTTGACATGCAAAGAAAACGCTTGTCAACATGGATTTGTGAATGCCAGACACAGGGAGTGCAAACAGAATGGAAGAGAAGGAGAGAAAGAGGAAAGGGAAGTGAAACCATGTTCATACTTGCAGTATGACAGTACTGGGTTAAGGCAGCATAGCTGAAGAAGAGAAGTGGAACATCCATTTCCATTTTGGTACTGCTGACGTTCTGGTCTTATTTAAACACTTCCACATTGCTCTGATTATGAGAGTGTTCTGTTCACATTCGACAAGCAAAACATCTCTGATGTAGATATGTTATCACTGGCACATGGGCTCCCAGAGACTAAAGGTTGAAGGGATAGTGTCATGGTTTCAAGCCTGCTTAGTTATTTCTGGCGGTTGTGGCGACTGTTGGCCGCAAGAAGGCACTTGCGTCGTTTTTTTTCTTTTCCTCGTGAAGACCAATTTGTCTTAATTGGCTTCAGGTGCGTGCCCCTACTTAAGCAGGGCGTTTTCTCTATTCCGGGCTTTTGTGTCATTCTTTACACGCTAAGTCAGGTAAACGCTATAGCCGGAGGACTGCCATTTCTTTTGCATCTGAAAGAAACGCAGGAACCTCTTTAGTTAAAGAGTTAGGAATAGATCCTTAGGATCCCTCTTTCCTTTTATTTCACTCTTTTCTTGGTTCTTTCCTTTTTTGCCTATCTATCCTCTTTCAGCCAATAACTTCTGTTTATCTTTTTCATATCCCCTCTTCGCGGAGTTCGTTTGTTTATTATCGAGCTAGAGGTCTTTCCTTTCTTTTTCTGCTTGAGTCTTGAGCCTGTTTTGCCCTCTTTTCTGGGTTGTTTTTTGTTAGCTTTATGCCAGGAGGTTTTTTTCCCATTTGTTTATTTTCTCTGTTCTGTTCGTGGATTCCTCTTCCTCCCTTTTTACTAGTGGTTATTCCATGTCTTGTGGGTAACTTATTCATCCCCTCACGGTCGCATCTGGTCCTCAGACCCATCCCCGTGGGTCGGCGATGGAGGCACCAGCGACCCTGTTGGGGTTGGATCAAGTTTTGGCTATGCAGCACGCGGCCTTAGCCACTCATGAGGAGGGCATTCAGGCCATCCAAGTGCAGCAGCAGGCTATGTTTACGCAACAGGGTCAATTAGTTGACCAGCTGCGCCACCAGGAGGACTGTCTGCGTGAGTTGTCTTTGCTGACTGGTGGTCGCATCCACACCTACAGTCACCCAAGCACCTGCCCCTGTGAATGCCCCTTCACTGCCTACTCCCCTCACGGTAAGGGAACCCAAGTTGCAGCTCCCCCTTCGCTACAATGGCAAATCAGGGAAGTATCGTGGGTTCCTTTCCCAGTGCTTCCGGTACTGTTAATGAGACCACGGGGCTTATCTGTATGCATGCATTTTACGGGGGTCATTCTGAGCATATCCGGTTCTTCTTGGTCGACTCCCCGGCCTATCCCCTCATCTTAGGGCATTCCTGGCTAGTCCAATACGGGCCGCACGTTAATTGGGGTGAGAACAAAGATACCATCCTCCAATGGGGCCCCCAATGCACATCTCACTGTCGACTGACGTCATCGTCCACTTCTGGTGGGCGTTGGTACCATCCGGAGCTTAGCTCGGTCAGTGACGATGAGCAAGGAGATTACCCGACGGATCAGGTTATGTTTTCTCCTCTCTCAGAGGATGGAGAGGAGAGTTTGGCCTGGGATTTGCTGGCTGACGGGAATACTCCTTGGGACAATGTCTCCCTGGATGGGCTATCTGATTCAGAGATTATGTGGGAGTCCATGCCTCACTCGCCCTCTAGTGTAGATGATACTAGAGTTATGGGGGCGCTTGATTTCCCCCTGCCAGCTAACGTGCCTGCCGAGTATGGGGATCTCTCTGAGGCATTTAGCAAACAGCGAGCCACTACCTTGCCACCACATCGACCCTATTAATTTACATCCTGGCACAGTACCTCCTCGGGGTTCTTTATATTCCTTATCGGCCCCTGAAAGTGCCGCTATAAGGGAATACATCAAAGAAGCTCTGTCCAATGGCTTCATCAGACCCTCTACCTTGCCGGCTGGGGCTGGTTTCTTTTTTGTGGAGAAAGAAAACGGGGGTTTGAGGCCCTGCATTGATTATAGAGCATTAAATGACATCACGGTGAAGAAGTGTTACCCGCTGCCACTCATGAATTACGCATTTGAGCGCCTCCAGGGGGCGTCTGTGTTCACGAAGCTCGACCTCTGTAACGCTTATAATTTAGTGCGTATGCGTGAAGGAGATGAGTGGAAGACAGCATTAACACTCATAGCGGACACTACAAGTACCTCGTCATGCCGTTCAGGCTCACTAACGCCCCCTCTGTTTTTCAGGCGCTAGTGAATGACGTAGGCAGATGTTGCAGAGATTTGTTTTTGTCTATTTATTTCTCCGCTAATCTCGCCGAACACATTGTGCATGTCAGGCAGGTATTGAGAGCACTTCTCAAAGCTCAACTTTACATCAAGGCTGAGAAGTGTATCTTCCATTCAGACTCTGTTTCCTTCCTGGGGTTTATTGTATCAGAAGGTAAGCTTCAGATGGACCCCGAGAAGGTTTCACCGGTCAGGAACTGGCCTACCCCGGAATCTGTAAAACAGGTGCAGCGATTCCTGGGATTCGTGAATTTTTATCGTCGATTTATTCGCAATTTTAGCACAGTGGTTGCACCTATTACGGCTCTTATGAAGAAAACAGCATCGGCGCGGTTTCAATGGAATCCGAAGGCTGAGGGAGTTTTCACAGAGTTAAAAAAGCGACAATTACATTGCTCTCAGGCCACTCCATCAACATCTAGGCGATGTGCGATGGTACGGGACAATGGCCATTAAAAAGGAGCTGATAACACCTATATCAAGCCTAATTCACAAATTGTCATTTGCACCTAATGCGTGAATTGTCATTCAATGGAAAACACACTGCAATAGACGGACATTTGAGTTCTGAAAATGCGCTTCAGATGTCATTACAATACAGCTCTGTTTATCTAGGAATACAGCCTGTAAGTAAATAGAATGGTTTGTGACTGAAAAAAGTTCAAAACCTTGTCCAGTGAATATTGCTTTTATTGTTTTTCAAATAGCCTAGGCTACAGCGGACTCGCTGTGCATAAGGTTTTTTCGATAGCCTATGGTTAAAAAACGGAGATAAATGTCATCATGTTAACTGAATTGTAACCTTAGCTATTCTTCGTCCTTCATATTTTTAAAATTACAGTGACAAGGTTTCCATGCCCTCAGCTTATTAAAACCCTGCTGATTTCACCTGTTATTCCATAACTGAACAAAAGATTTTAAAGAGAACTAAGCGTCTAATTAGAAACAAAATCTGCAGCATGTTACACAATTAATTTACAATTCATTTTAATGCCATTATCTGCATGTGCGCTTTACAGGAGCAGGTCTGTTGCCCTTGCTGTAAATCACACTTTTCACGGTCTTCCTGGGAAAGTGGATCGTTACACTACCAGTAAAACAGGTTGGTCACATTTACATAAGCAGGACATTATAAAACAAGGGAAAATATGCTGAACCTATGGGTTGCCAACCTGACAGATTTATTGTATTTAGTGTCATCATTAAGGCAAAATAACGTTATTTATGTTATTAATCAAAATTGGAATGCAGGTAGCCTAATGAACTTCGGATGAAGCTTGAACGTGAGTTCATTGCATAATCAAACGAAATTCGTTAAAGAAGAAGACTAATTTGGCGTTTTCTAAGGTGAGACGGAAGCAATTGGTCGCTTATTCTCAGCTGTTGCAGGTGCTTTTAACGAAATTTAACGGCATATATTTTGTAAACAGCACTGTCAGGAATTACCGGGAACTCATAATGGTTAGCCCGAATAATCTTGATCATAGGCTACTATTGATCCATATAGCCTATTCCTTGATCGCACTAAACACACACAAGCATGTCTGTTTCGCCATCATAAGCAATAAATGATGGGAATGGGATATGACATTTTGATTGGTTTATTGCATGTCACACCCAAGACACACCTATAATTAATGAAGAGACTAGGTTCAGCCCATTTGGACGTTGCGCCGTGCTTAGCGCCCAAAAAACACGCCGTTAAAATAGCAAAAGTGGACTTGGACACGCCCTAAATGGACTTTACACCATGCGCTTAGACCAAGCGCCAAGATCGCCAAGATAGAGCCCTAGGTGTGAGCATCACATAAACTTGGTAAATGGCTTAAATGAAACAAGACAGGTGTACCATTTACAATACAAACTTAGATTTGTTTAATTTTATAATTTAAGTCAAAATAAAGTGCCACAAATGCAAAGAAACTTTGGAGAAAATTTTTTTTAAAATTGTTTTTATTTTATTTTGCTGAGAGCTACATAAGTGAAATCGGTAATATATATACATATCCTGGATCATGGAACTCCATGTCCACAAGTTTTGCAAAATCTGAGTATGATATGCAGAACTACTAAAGGTCTATGATGCAAAATATAGCAGTGTACACTGTTGTCCATTAGTGTCTCCAAATCTATCCAAATGGCTAAATTGTGCACTGCTCTAAATAAAAAAAATGATGATATATGTAACTACAAATCAACAGTTTTGGCTCATAAAACTCACTTTTGCATAATTTTCTAGCGGGAATTACTATATTTTCATCAGTATAGGGGGTAGATATCTATGGGTCGAAAACCCCTATGCAAAACATGTCATAAAATGAATAAAATGAGTTTTTTCCATTATAAAGCATATATATTTGCTCCTTCTGATGGCTTAAGATAAAAAACATTGATATCACAGTGTTACATGCACCTAAATATGTTGCCTAATCATTCATTCTTGTACCTCAATAAAAAATCACTTGTCCCTGTACTCTACAGTATGTATACCTTTGTCCTGGGATTGCATTTTTCTGTATTTTTTAATTTTTTTTAATTTTCCTATTCATAATGACTCCAAGGAAATTTTTACCTTAATCTACCACATATCAGCGCACAGTAAATTGGAATTGTCATGCCCTCATGCCCTAAGAGACAAGTATATACGCCATATCCTATATTATGTACGGTAACATGAACATAAAATAGTATTCCACCATCTGCAAAATGCTGCCAAATGTTCTATCTTCAATGAACACCAGTAGCCTACATCAAAAATACATTTAACCAGGGCTTGACATTAAGGTAAATTTGCTACTGGCCCTCCGGGCCAGTGACCTTCTTACGTAACTGGCCCCAACATTGTAACCACTGGCCCAGGAAGTATGACCCTGTTAATATTGACTCGGCAAATAAAAATGTTACAATTTGGAGCAAACCCTGTGGACCGATCCACCACCTGACCCTTGAAGAGTGCTGAATCCCTACAATACACCAAAAATGTACATACTATAGAGATCTACTAGTCCATTTTACTGTATATTTTAAATAATATAACTAAATCTAATTGAACCTAATATACATCTAAAATAATATAATGAATGTGTTATTGTTATTAATATTATAATTAGGGATGCAGAAATAAAGTTAATTTAAATCCAAAATTAATTTGTGTGCCTGCCTTATGCTGAGATTTAGCGCGTGGCTTCCATCTCGCACGCACTACAGTAGCCAAGTATTCACTGAGACAGTGACAGCTAACTTTAACAGCTGACCTCACGTTTCTATGGACGTGTTCTATAAAGAGTCCCTAACAACCAATCTGTCGCGCGATCACCCAAATAGCCTGTGATAACGTTAATGATAAAAGAAAAACAACCAGGTAACGTTATAACCGCGCTCTGTAAAAAGACAAAATTATTTTTTTAACACTGGGTACGTTTACATGCACACTAATACTCTGATCTGAACCCAGTTATGGCAATACTCTGCTTACTAAAATGGTCATGTAAACACCTTTATCCGATAATGTAAGGTCATAATCCGTGTTTTCGAAACCCGATTAACACCCCTGGTTTTTTGGCCAAACTTTCGATTTTTTGGAGCATGTAAACACCTTTCTCCGGTTTCTTTCGACTTTTCAAAACTACGCATGTCAGGCAGAAGAGGCGGTGTAACGTCAAAATGATTCCACCCGTCAACATTTGCTATGCCTGGGGTTCCTTCAGCATCTCACTTCCAGAATTTTATTATTAAATTTGCATTTCACTGGTGAAAATATATTGTTCAGTGTTACGTGCTTGTGTTTGTACTAGCTAGTTTGTGGCTAGCACATTAAATAACTGAAATTTTCGGGAAATTCGCCAGATTTAGAGATCGGTAAAGCTAGCTAGTACAATAATATAAATCAACCACTACTAGCAATTAGCTATAAATAAGTAGCTATAATAATTACTAGCTAGCTATAATAATAATAATAATAATAGCCTAACGTAAACTTTTGACGGGCGGATCATTTTTGTCCTTACAACGGGAAGCAGTTAGTAGCTACGTTTTCCACAGAGCTGATTATGGAGAGAATCATGTAAACGCTGCTTTTGGAGTAATCACATTTCTTACGTCCATGTGAACGCAATAAGTTAAATACTGGCGTAAGCTGATCGTTTCCAGTAATCGGATATTGCTGTGCATGTAAACGTACCCACTGTTAATGAAATACATTCGGTCCAATATTTGTGAAGGATTCGGCCGAATCCAAACCATTACAAAAGGACCAAATCCAGTCGAATCCGAAACCGAATATTAATGGATCTGTGCATCCCTAATTATAACATAATATAACGTTACACATTAAAATGTATTGGATGATACTGTAGTCAAGTAGACTGGCTAGCACAGTGTATTCTCAAAACCGCTAGGTGGCAATGTGTATCAAGCTAAGGCACAATGCAAACTTCAGTTTTTGAAACTGGAGCGCTGCCTACTCGGGCGTCTCTGTGAAATAACTACATCGCCAAAACTGAACTAACTAGCTAGCTAGCTAGCTACCTTATCGACTATATATATTCCACTCACTTGTCTGCGTATGCCGGCATTGACTGGCAGAGCTGACAGGAAACCTTATTGCTGACGGGGTCATAGCCCAGCCAACCCCACCGCTCCAGCCATTGGGGTTGAAATTTCCTCACCCTCTTCGCCTTATACTCCCTATCACTCTCTTTTTGTTCTTCTGGTGTTTTTCTTTTCTTTCCCGTGTTTTTCCCTGGTGTTTGTCCCTGGCACGGTGGTTTTAGGAACATTTTTTAACTTTCCAAGGCTGCGTGCGGTGCGCTATACGAGTGACAGGGATCTAGTGAGCGTCGATATCTCGAAAAAAATAACTGACCCTGGACCAGTGGCAACTTCACCAAACATTGCGAATGCTCCCGTTGTCACGGTGATGAAAGGACGCGATCGCAGCTGTGAGATGCGCGCTCACTCGGCGCTCTGCGATTTCACCGAAGTTTATTCACATCGCATCATTAGTATTGAAGGAAAATAGTGGGAGATTGTCTTTTACTGTATTGTATTTTTAACTGTATTGTATTTTTTTTGTATAGCCTGCCTGGCTACTGGCCCCACGGGCCATTGAAAAGTTTATTCAGCTGGCCCGTAGTGGCCCGGAGGGTTCAAAATATGCCGCCGGGCCACCGGACAGATGGTAATGTCGAGCCCTGATATAACGATTGCAGTACAGTATGTGAAATGCACTCAAAATGCGAAAATAACAATAGGGCTATCAAACATATTGGAAAGACAGTGCTCGAGTGGAAACACGGACGTACATATGTAGCCAGCGAGACCAACGGAATTTTAGACGCAAAAATACTTACATATCGGAAAAGTGAAACTCCCCTCTTTAATGCGTATTCTATAGAGCTTGCGTAATAGTAGACCGTTAAAACGAAAACTGCCGTTACGCTGGGCTGTAGTAAATTGCTGAAAGCACCCAAAAAGACATGGCATATACCATTGCTAAGATTATAATGTACTCTATTGGATAAAAAAGCCGACAATTAAACCAGAATGAACTGTAATGAATGAGACAGGCTTACAGGGCATGGGGGTATTACGCGTCGACGTTTCAGATAGTGTAATAGCGGTATAAAGTGTTGTGTAAAACCGATGGTAGGATTGTATATTTGTTTCATATTTAGTAGCATATATTGCTAGTAGAATACATGGTAGAATGAGACAGTACTTTCACAGTTTATTTTGAATTTGAGTGAGCAGGGCTTTTCACGGCTTTTCTGGTATACGATCAGGCTATTGTTGGGTTTGTCTTGTTGCTATGACATTATTCTAATTTTATATGATGAATAAATATAATTATGAACTCAAACATAGACGCTATTGTCCACTATGTCACGCATGGGTAGGTATAGACTAGGTGGGGGGTTGCTTGTTAAATTGACTTGCTACGGGGAAATAGTGACACTTAGAAACTCTGTATTCGGCAGAAATCGTTACGAACCGTCTGCCAATAAAGTTAAAACACAGAGTTTGTGATTTCCACTAATAGTTTGACTGCAGTAGCAACGAATGTCTCAGTTGAGCAAGAAGGTCCTGCCGGCGTCACCTTCTAAGCAAAGGAGTTAAGGGTAGGTACATGTATCTATAGCTAGCTAGCTGTTTGCAAGGTAGCTAGTTCATATACTCGCATTAATGCTATGAAGGGTAGCACAAATGCTATCTATGGAACACGGATAGGTTCAAAAAGATAGCTTGTCTTTTCATACTTATTTTATACAAGACAAGATAGCTTGTCTTTTCTCAACTTCCCACTTATGTTCAGCAGTGATTGGTTATTTGTCATGTTCGAGTGACGGACCTGGAAATGGCCCAGAAAAATTATACGCTGGGAAGAATTGTACGCCACACTGGGGCGTGGCATTCTGGATGAACTGCAGAGGTCTGATGAAGGAGTCGGGTTGGGGGGGGGGTGCACCAAGGAGGGTGTTGCAGTAGTACAGATAGGAGATGACACCTGGACTTGAGTAGGTGGTGAGGAGGGGGCGGATTCTCCAGGTAGAAGAAGCTGCACCCCTGACACTACCGTGAGGTTCTTTGAGATGGAAAGTTTGTTGTCCAGTAACATTCCTAGCATTTGAAGAGGGCAACACTGTGGTTCATCCAAGGTGAGTGTAGGCTTGTAGGTAAGCTGAGATAAGTGTATTGAATGGGGGGAAAGCGAGAGTGTTGTGTGTTATCAGCGTAGCAATGATAGGCCGTGAGAGGAGATGACATGCCTAGAGATTTGGAAGAAGAGTTGAGGACTAAGGAGGTTCTGAGATCCTGAAACTGTACTCCCCTATGGGGTCACCCTATGAACATTAAGGTCGGAAGCTAACCAGTTGAAACCACAGGTCAAGGAGGATTAGTATATAGGATAGAAACTTTACAGAGTGAATTATACATTTTAAATAATGTGTAGTTGTTTGGAATGTGCATACCTGTAGTGTAATGAAAAAGCTTTTGAAGACTGGAATCCCTTTATGTAATGCAGTTACACACAAAGCTACTAAACTTGGACTATCATCATTAGGCTACTGCCTCAGTTTTGCTTCAGCAGTTCTGCTCCACTTTGCAGTATGGTGCTTGGGTAATATTTTCCAACAGGCTGACTGGCCTGCAGCCATGGTTAAATGGGGGTAATCACACTGTTATTGACCTGTTTGAAAGAAGAAAGGGAAATATATATCCAGAAGTGGAAACAAAAGTCAGGGTGAGCACCATGAGTTTAATGTAAGGAAAACAAATTCTGTTAGTGTGGGTTTATAAGGAACTCTCTAAGTAAAATATGGTTGGATACAGTGTATTTTCTGAAATATAAATGTATACAGTATATATTTATATAATATGTGTAAATAAATAAATGTAAATTAATGAATAAAAAAATTAAAATGTGTAATAGTGTAATACATACCAATAAATGTTTCACGAAGGTTAAATATGTTCAGGCTGTCACTCTGAAATGTGGTAAAGTTTCAGGCTTCATATTATGTGGCACCACAGCCTGTAGGCAAAACATTATTGTGTTCTGTCTGTGATTATTAGGACTACTTTGCAGAACTGATCAAAGATCACATTTAACTGAAAGCCGCAAGCTACAAGATGATGAGATTATAGATTCACCTCCTGAAAGGAAAGAGAAGAAAAACTATTATACCAGGCCTGAGAAGGATAACTATCTGCCACATTGACTTGTACAATTTAATAGGCTGTTCTCAGTATTTCCTCTTGTTGGTTTTTATTTCTCTTTTTGTTGTTGTTTTTATCAGTGTGCTTGTGGAACTGCTAAAGGTCAATGTGTTCAGCGTGAATATCTTACTTCCTCTTGTATCGTCTGTTGTGCTGATCTTGCTATTCTGTATTTCTTGCTAGACAACATGTATAAAATGCCAAATTGCAACATTAATATTTGTGTTGTCAAAGATATGGTAAATGATACAGAAAATGTCAACAAAAGTTATTAGACATATGCTGGCACCTGTTCTAATGATTCATACATTTAAAGACAAGATCATTTACCATATGTAAAAAGGGGGTAATCCCAGATGCGCTACAAGCCGGCTATATAAAAAAGGACTATAGGTGCTCAACAAAAGGACCAGCGAACTGAAAGAATACCTTACCCGGACCACTTCGCTATAGGACTAACCCGAGATAAGGAGGACTGGAGCACACAGAGATCAGAGCAAAAAATATTTAATAAGACTGACGTTTCTTCAGAGTCAAACGGAAAATCCTTTTCCGTTTGACTCTGAAGAAGACGTCGTTGACGTCGAAACGTCAGTCTTATAAAATATTTTTTGCTCTGAGCTCTGTGTGCTCCAGTCCTCCTTATCTCGGGTTAGTCCTATAGCGAAGTGGTCCGGGTAAGGTATTCTTTCAGTTCGCTGGTCCTTTTGTTGAGCACCTATAGTCCTTTTTTATATAGCCGGCTTGTAGCGCGTCTGGGATTACCCCCTTTTTACATATGCTAAATGATCTTGTCTTTAAATGTATGAATCATTAGAACAGGTGCCAGCATATGTCTAATAACTTTTGTTGACATTTTCTGTTGTAGAAGTGAGAACAGTAGAATGCTGCTGTTGATCAGAAAAAAGTCAACCTGGAGACAAAAGAGGCCAATGCACCTAAAACATATACAGCATCCTACATGTATTTTCAAGATATTAATTAAATGTTTACATTTAATTAATGGCTTTTTATATATATATATATATTTATATAGATCACATTTTCAGAAGAACAGATTTTTTTTAAATATAGATGACCAAATCAGAATTAAACCGATTTTAACCGAACAGCCAGCAGAAAATCTGTAAACAGCATTGAAAGGACTAACTTTTTAAAACAGAAATAGAAAAATGCAGCTTACATAAAAAGCACTGTCTTTCTCAAGGGCTGCGAGCAGGGTAAAGAAAATAAATATTGATCTATGCCTGACTCCACTAAAACTGCTTTAACTTTGGGAGATGGACCTGCTCTGTTGGCCTGCATGTCAGGAGTAGGGATGGGTATCGAGAACCGGTATTAAACTGAAACCGGATCCTGATTGGTCAGGACCAAAATACTGATAAACTCCTGGACAAACAGTGCTGCTATCGATATTTGAACGTAATTCACTTTCATTCATTCTAACATAGCTGGCACGCATTTTCAAATTACCTACTGTAAAATATATGTTTCTACCCGGGTCCTAACAATGACAAGTTTTTTTCTTTAAATGATGACGAGTTGCACGAAGCCTACTTCGACGTTGTCTGTTTACGTTCTGTGCACTCCAGTCATGTGGCACTGATGGCAGACAGGTTAAGACGTTCAAAAGTGTGGGCCCACTTTTTACAAATCGAACGTAAACACAACACAATGCAATTTATGTAAAAAAGCTGTTGCATGTAAGGGGAGTAATACTAGCAATCTAATGAAACACTTACAAATACAACATGCCATAAATTTGAAGCGGTGCAGTGTATTTGACTGCTTGAGCAAAGCGACCGCTGCACCATTCCTCTCAGTGCGGCCGCTGCACCATTCCCCTTAGTGCAGCCCTCGATCCGGCTCCGAAGCTGATGCGATCCCCCAAAATAACGTGACTGTCTGAACCTCAAGTCAAGAAATATGAAGCCTTCACAAATCAGTAAAAGCTAATCTGTAAGGTTTTACTTGGGGTCCTCTTCTTCCAGATGATTGAGGTCATTATATAACCATAGAACCCTGGAACCTGTTGTGTATTTAAAGGGTAATTGCGCTCTAGATCACACATTTTTTTGCTGTGAACGTGTTTGTATGCCTAACTTATAATGAAACTTCAGTTTATTTCGTTATTTCAACAAGTCATAATAATATCGTATATCAGAAGAAACTGGTATAAAAGCGTCTTGGTGCTGCGTCTGTCAGGACAACTCACGTATTCAAATAATAAGTTTTAATGAATGAACGTGCTGCAGAGGCCTAATTATTTTGGTTTTGCGCTGAATGGAGAGGAAACAGCAGAGTCTGACTAGGAGAGCAGTATATTAAGTGACAAGTGGAGCACCCACTATACAACTGGGCCGATATCCCACTCGCCTCGAGAGACAATGTGATGAAATACAATACTGTTGGATTCCTGGATCGACCTAATCATTCTAATTTTATATGTGAACCTTGCTTTGTGAAGTCAGGCTGCGCTGCGGCTGTATGGCTTACTATCAGAAGCGAGCTATTGGTGTCGACTTTGCCATTAGGATTTGATTGCCATTAGAATAAAGCAATTAGCTCAGCATTCCACCAGATAAGCATAGCCTATAAAGCAGAATAAGCTTTGCCATAAGAAATTAACCTGGCGATCCAGCGATATGCAACATGAAGCAGCAAGGTGCACTTATTTAGCAGCCAGCTTTACGATGCATGAGAGCTCATGAGCCTTTGAGCATAAGGATTTGGTTTTGTTAAAACTATTGGACATGGGAAGACTCTGGGCTGTTGGACTTCTGCCTAAGTCTTTAAAATTGAGCACATTTCCATTCTGCTCCCCCCATCAAGTATTGGCTTATGTTTTTTAATTTCCCACATGTAGAACTTCACATTTAGCTATTGAATTAATTTTGCCAGGTTTATTTGCTCACCCACTTCTGAATTATGTTTTACAAGAGAGACCTGCGAACAAAATAAAAACATGTATAAAACTAAGACAAATGCAATACAGCCACATTAACATTCAGCATACAGGGATATATTAAAGGAAACAAGCACATACAACATTAAAATCCATGTATAAAACTTATTTTCTAAAGGAGTAAGAGATTCTAGTTTAAAAGTTATTGCAATTCATTCCAATTGTGAGGGGCATAATATTGAAAACCTGTTTTGCCCAGCTCAGTATTTATAGGTGGTGTATCTAAGGCCAAGAAGTCTGGAGTGTGAGGTATCGTTCTCGGAGACCCAAACGCAGACCAGGTTGTTAAGGGCTGGTGGGGGAAGGACCCAAACGCAGGCAGGAGTACAAAAAACCGAAGTTTAATGCAGGGCAAGGCAGCAATCAGTAGACCAAACAGGCAGGGTCGAAAACCGGGGAGACAGGCAACGGTACAAAAACACAGTCCAAAGCGTGGTCACAGAACAGGCAGAGGTCAGAACCGGGAAGGCACAGCAAAGGCACAAAAACAGAATCCAAAAATCAGGGTCGCGAGAACACAGGCAGGGGTCAAAACCAGGGGGGCGAAAGAGGAACAAAAAGAAAAAACGAAGACAGAAAACAGAAATAAAACAACCACAGGTAAAGGACGAGGGATTACAAAAACTAGGAGACAGATACTAAGGAATAAAACAGACAACTCGGGCAGATACTCAGAAAACCAGAAAGAAACACAGTAGCAAAATATTTAGTGAGGAACTCGCGAAGAGAGACTGAAATAACAGGGTTTAAATACACAGGGAAGTAATAACACAAAAAGGAATCAAGTGTGGGTAGGAGGAGTAAGGAGCTAGACACAGGTGAACACAATATGAAACAATACAATAACGAGGGAGAACAGAAGACACGGACTGGAATGCACGCAAACACATAGGCCGTGTCCGAATCAGCACTCTTCCACACTGTTGAGTAGCCTTGGTGAGTAGATAGGGCGAGAAAGTCGCAGAGTACGCAAATTTTTTTCAAATTGCAGTATACTTCAAACACCCGGATGACACTTACTTCCGGGGTTTCGCTGAGTATATTCGGGAGCACACTTTTCAAGAAGTACACGAACATTTGTCACATGAATATGACGTGGTTTCGTTTTTGAAAAATGAGGCGCAGCTTCGCTGACGTTATCCTTCAAATATAACAAAAACACGTGACATGGCAGCGCAAGAGTGGGGCGCAGGGTTGCCAGATCTTGTAAAACTTTCCAGCCAAATGGCGACTCAGAACTAGCCAATTTATAGGCTATTTTTAATCGAAACCAACGTATTTTAAATAGAAATCATGTTTTTACATTTTAAAATAAGTGCGTGCTTTGCGACTTTTAATTTTTACCCGTGACTGCACTTTGAAAGTATCCCAATTTAGCTGTAAAACCGCGGACATGGCAACACTGGTGGGACGTCTTATGACCTGCTTACGACACTTCCACAGTACGGTTTGGAAGTAGTATAGCGGATATTTTTCACGTCCTGCTAATCAGTGCACATTAAACAGCACACTTCTGCCAGTGCACTCTTCGCAGGAGACAGGGCGCAGTAGATAGAGCTCTGATTCGGACACAGCCATAGATAACACACGGCCTGGGATTAGCAGGTAGACAAGTGCACAGCACGGAGGGGAGGAACGTGAAAGTGGACACACGTGCAGAGAATGCAAAATCAGATAGATACAGGGATAGAATAATGAGGAGGGAAATGACAGCTGCAGGTAGAAACTCAAGATGAATTAGTAATTAGTAACATTAGTAGCAAACTCTAAAACCCTAATGTTAGTAGGTTAGCATTATATACACACACAAGGTTGTTAGCAGGTTAGTATTAAATCTAACAGCATGATTAATACTATATACAAATATTAAAGCCAGAAAGAAGAAAACAATACGAAATACAGAGAAAACCCGAATGTTCCCAAAATCACCCGAATAGTGCAATGACAAAGACAGGGAGTGGAATCTCAGGAAACATGGAACGCAGACTGACTCGCGAGGGTAATGCGGGAAAATGGGTAAAAGAAATCAGGAAAAATACAGAATAAACAGACAAATTACAGGATCCTAACACAGGAGGCGGCAGTGTGGTATAATGGTTAAGGAACTGGGCTTGTAACTGAAAGGTTGCAGGTTCAATTCCCAGGTAGGACACTGCCGTTGTACCCTTGAGCAAGGTACTTCACCTGAATTGCTTCAGTATATATCCAGCTGTATGAATGGATAAATGTAATAAGAAGTTGTGTAAGTCGCTCTGGATAAGAGCGTCTGCTAAATGCCTGTAATATAATATAGGTTGTAGCAATAAGGAACGTTTATTTCAGTCCAGATCAAAAGCCAGGTAATCAGATGCAGACAGTGCCAAGTCAAAAGGCAGGAGAATAGTCAGTCCAAAAATCAAAACTGGGAAATCACAAGCAGAGGTGCAAAAACAGCAGACAGTCACAAAACAATCAAAAAGTGAAAACCACAAAATGCCACAAGCAAACAAACAGAATCGAAAGGCAAACTGTAGGGTGTCCCAGGAATCTCGATAAATCACTGGCTTTACAATCACAGGCTCAGGAAATACAATCAATGTTCTGACAAGGAAGAGATTGAAACGCAGGGCTTAAATACACAGGGAGTGACTAGATACAATGGGGATCAGGTGTGTGGAAACGGGGAAGGGAATAGGCAAACAGGTGAGCGTAATGAAACAATGAGGGAAGCTCATAATTCACTAACAAGGTAACACATAATACGTGGACCGGATGAACACATAACACATAGACTTGAACATGAACTGGGTAGTAAAAGACAAGTGCATACAATTAGAGAAGGGAAAGCGGAAACGAGTCAGCTGTAGTAAAAGAGAAAATCAAAGAAAGATGATCAGCGATAGAACAGGTAGAAAGAGAGACAGCTGCAGATAGAAAGATTACGTTAGTGAGTTAGTTAATTAGTACAAAACCTAAATCTAAGCTGTTAGTAGTAGTTAGTTAATTAGTATTATATACAATGAGATAATTAGTTAAGAAGTGCATGACAGAGGAAATACAGAGAAAAACCACAATCACAAAAGGCTCCAGAAAAGTGTGACGAAGACAGGGGAGTGACAGCAATGAAAACATGGAACAGTGAAACCATAAATGAAACTGAATGCCAAATGAGAAATAAATAAGTAAGAACATAACCAGAAAAATACTAAACAGAAAATAAATACAAAATACAGAACCCTGACACCTGGTGCCATAGTTACTGGATTTAAACGTAATTAAAGATGAGAGATAAAGGGGAAGTTTCTTAAGTAAAGTCTTATAGATAAATTGGAATGTAGTTCCCTCCTCTTTGTTAAATAGGACCATCCTACTTTTCTATACAAAACACAATGATGAGTGAGAAATACAGTCAAGCCGGAAAGTCTCCCCACCCCTTTCACCTTCTCCACGTTTTATTACGTTACAGACTTATACTACAATAGATTGAGTTCATTTTTTGCCTCAAACATCTACACACAATAGCCAATAATGACGAAGTGAAAACAGGTTTTTAGAAAATATGCAATTTTATTTTACTGACAAAAATTGGTTATTTAGGGGTTACATATCTGTACACACCCTTAGCCTAATACTTGGTTGCTGCACCTTTGGCAGCAATTACAGCTTCAAGGCATCTTGGGAAAGAAGCTACGAGCTTGGCACACTTGTTTCTGGACATTTTTGCCCATTCCTCTTGGCATATCCTTGCAAGCTCCATCAGGTTGGATGGGGAGCGTCAGTACACAGCCATTTTCAGCTCTTTCCACAGATGTTCAATTGGATTCAGGTCTGGGCTCTGGCTGGGCCACTCAAGGACATGCACAGACTTTCTCCGAAGCCACTCCTTTGTTCTCTTGGCTGTGTGCTTCGGGTCGTTGTCATGTTGGAAGGTAAACCTTCGCTCCAGTCTGAGGTCCAGAGCGCTCTGGAGCAGGTTTTCTTGAAGGATCTCGGTGTACTTAGCTGCATTCATCTTTCCCTCTATCAGGACTAGTCGCCCTGTTCCCGCTGCTGAAAAACATCCCCACATCATGATGCTGCCACCGCCATGCTTCACTGTAGGGATGGTATTAGCCAGGTGATGAGCGGTGCCTGGTTTCCTCCAGACGTGACGCTTGGTATTCAGGCCAAAAAGTTCCATTTTGGTTTCATCAGACCAGAGAATCTTGATTCTCATGGTTTGAGAGTCCTCTAGGTGCCTTTTGGCAAACTCCAAGCGGGCTGTGATGTGCCTTTTTTCTAAGGAGGGGCTTCCGTCTGGCCACTACCATAAAGGCCTGATTGGTGGAGTGCTGCCTGGATGGTTGATCTTCTGAAAGGTTCTCCCATCTCCACAAGGATACGCTGGAGCTCTGTCAGAGTGACCCTTGGGTTCCTGCTCACCTCCCTGGCTAAGGCCCGTCTTCCCCGATTGCTCAGTTTGGCCGGGCGGCCAGGTCTAGGAAGATTCTTGGTGGTTCCAAACTTCTTCCATTTATGAATGATGGTGGCCACTGTGCTCTTTGGGACCTGTAAAGCTGCAGAGATTTTTCCGTACCCTTCTCCAGATCTATGCCTTGACACAATCCTGTTTCTGAGGTCTGCAGATAATTCCTTTGACCCCATGGCTTGGAGTTTGCTCTGACATGCACTGTCAACTGTGGGACCTTATATAGGCAGGTGTTGGCAATCCCCAATCATGTCCAATCAATTGAATTTATCACAGGTGGACTCCAATTAAGTTGTAGAAACATCTCAAGCAGTATCAGTGGAAACAAAATGCACCTCAGCTCACTTTTGGGTGTCATATCAAAGGGTGTGCACACTTGTGTACATATGATATTTTACATTTAGATTTTTTATAAATTAGCACAAATGTCTAAAAACCTGTTTTCACTTTGTCATTATGGGCTATTTTGTGTAGAATTTTGAGACAAAAGACTAACTCAATCTATTGTAGAATATGTCTGTAACGTAATAAAACGTGGAGAAGGTGAAAGGGGTGGGGAGACTTTCCGGCTTGACTGTATATCCCCAGTGATAAAACACAATGCACTGTGATAAACTGCATCAAGGGGCTTTAAAGTGGAAGGGGCAGCATGCATATACAGAATGTCTCCATAATCAAATACAGATAAGACAGTTGATTGTACAATAGTTTTTCTATGAGCAAAAGAGAAGCATGCTTTATTTCCATACAAGAAACCAATTTTAGCTTTTAGCTTTTGAGACAGATGTTCCACATGAGTCTGAAAGGAAAATCTACCATCCAGCCAAATTCCTATTCCTAAGAATATTGCATGTACATTACGCACAGGTAACAGAGAATGCTTTGGAGCAACAAAACTTGAATACTGTTGTTGTTCCAGGTCATTAGGTGTGGTTGTGAAACCTTTTGTTATTCACCATACTTATTATTATTCCGCCACTTTTTAAGAACCTCCTCCCACAACATTGACACCATTCATACCTCATATTATACCTTTATACACTCTCCAGGTTGCTATTACTTTTTACCTTTATACCATATACACTTTTTCAGATAATTTACCTTTTATCGCCAAAACAATTAATGGGAGTCAATGGGCACATTTCGATCCAATAGAATGTGGATGCTGTAACATATTACACTGCTTATGACATCACAATGCCTTCCTCTACAACATTATTATGACCCAACAATTCTATCCCAGATGATTTGACATTGGTCGCATTAAGTAAAGCTGAAGCTAACTGAGTAGCTCACGGTGAGAATACTCAGTGTGAGCACTGAGCGGATTTTTGAATCACTTAACGTTCTGCTCTACGTGAGCGCTGAGCAACTGTCAACAACCGTCTAAGTTTGGAAAAATGGCGACGAGAAATTCCATAGCAAACGCTGTAGCCTACTTCCGTCTCTGGTCCAAATCCAAAAGTGCTCAGCGACGCTTTGAGCGGCTCAGAGTGATCGAAACTGAGCAACCCGTTAAGTGCATTCTTCGCTCTGAGCGAGGCTGAGCCGCTCAGTTTGCCTATTTAATGCCTTACCTTTTTGTGCGTTCATCACAATTCATTACTATCAGTAATGAATTGATAGTGAGCATACTATCAGATAAAAAAAGAGTGTGTAGGCCTCATAGCTACGATAAACTGTTTAACCAATCATATTACTGCTGATTTTTGAATCACAATCTTGCTGTTGATTTAAAACTAGCCTACACAAAAAAATCTAAATGTTATTACCGTAAAAATAAATAAAGTAAGGCCTAGGGACACTACATTTTCTGTGCAAAATCTGAACACAGTGCCTAACAAGAAAGAGACATCAATAGAAAAATAATTACAACAATAAATATTATATCCAATACTCAATCCAATAAATTATAGCAATAACTGATGAATCCATCTGTTAGCTACTGTCCAAAATATAAAAATCACATTGTAACTATCAAGCAGGATGATATATAGCCTAAATCTGAACAGAGTGCAGGGCACTACAACATATTGACCAATGTGGGAAGTGAACAAAGCTGATTGGTAATAAAATATTGCCTCTTTGTCGAGCCCCACCTAAGTCCAGCTATCCTTAGTTACTTTTGCAAATTTCGTCAAGCTTTCGCTTTGGAAAGCAAGTTTCCTCGCAAACCTGGGCCATTGGGAGGACCCATCAGTTATAGCTATGACCTGCATTTGTATGTAGCCTAGGCTACTTTATAAAATTTAACACAGATTACCCCCTTGCTAATCAAGCGAGTCTTGGGTAGGCTACGTTACAGTGTATTACATTTCATTCAGTTCATGGTCATGTCGGGGAAAAAACAGCTTTATTTTCCTAAGTAGCCTAAAGGAAGCTAAACTAAGCATATTCGACCAATGCTTAGACTACTGTATTTATTGTGTTCGACCAGTTGACACTATGCAGTATGCACATAATTCATAAATGCTTCCAGGTAACGGTTAATCAAATCAAATGAGTTGTAGTGTAATCTTTAGTCTAATTCTTTGCTAAGAACCTCCATATAGTCAGAGGTTAACGTTACTTTTCTCTAATGTTGCACCGTTTTCATTGTTCTGCTCCATAATTTTCATTCATTGAGTCAAAAATCATATTTGAAGCGGTTTTAACCAATATGAATCTGGACACAATCCGTAGGCTACTTGAAGCTAAAATGTATAGCTTATGTAACTGGAAGAAACGTCTTTATTAACGTTAACTAGCTACAATGGCTATGATAAACGTAGCCTATAATAAGGAAAATATCAGCGAATAATGTCAGCTATCACTCTCAGCGTAAACAAGAGAAGCTTAACCTGTTGTCAGTGGGAGTGAGCAGCACTGCTACAACATGGCAGAACTGTTCATAGCCTATCGTGCACAGCTGGGTAAGTAACTAGCTAACGTTACCAAAACATTTTATTGAACATCATTTTTATATTTATTCTTTACCTGACCTATGTGACATGGACAATTGATTTGCTAATCTTTAACCATTTTTATTAAATTTTGATATAGCCTGCAGATAGGCTACATCTCTTTGTTTTAGTTAGGCTACAATCCTCATAGAAATAAGAAGCTTTACGGAAGCTTTACGGAGTCTGTGGTGGTTCAGTCAGCTTAAGTTAAGGGAATGCTAGCTTGCTTGGCAGCTGTCAATGAAAGGACCACCACAACTGCATATAGTTAAGTAAAGTGAAGCTGATGTTTGGTTGGTTAGAAAGTTTACAGGGAAAATAAACATGGTGGTTTGTCTGATTGTGATAGGTTGTTCACATTATTATAAAAAACTGACAATTGCACCAGGACAATTGTCTGTGGTCGCATCAGTAATTCCAATTTAAATTCCAGGCCGCACAGTTTACATTTATGTCACATATATGACCAAAACAGCTAATCATCAGCTAACATCATCTGTACTTGATAAGACTTGCAGGGCATCACCAATAATTTGCCCCCATAGGGTTGAAGGCACTACAGAGGGGCAGAGGAGGTCCCAGTCCACATGGGAATTGGCAGCTTTTAATAAAAACATTTTTAATGCATGCTTCCTGTAAATGCTGTATTGATTTAGACAAAAAATCTTTGCTTGTGTACTGATTTAACAGATAATTAATGAATCAACACACTTATTCATGAATTTTCTGTTACATCAGGACAGAAGAAAATATTTGTGTCTGTGCCTCAATACAGCACTTCAAAGTTAAGTGAAGAGTTAACTATGAGGACCAGCACAGAATTTGATTAAAGGCAACTGTGTGTGGGAATGTGTGATAATGTGCTTATGTGGGTGGATAGAACTTGGCTTCATATCTTTCTGTATGTGTGTGTGTGTGTGTGTGTGTGTGTGTGTGTGTGTGTGTGTGTGTGTGTGTGTGTGTGTGTGTGTGTGTGTGTGTGTGTGTGTGTGTGGAAGTTCCATTTACAGGCCATACGGAGGAGTAGGTTTTTTAGACTACTGAGAAGTTAGTGATATTTGACCATTGCAATTGCAAGAATGATAAGCCAGCCTTTTTTAATTAAAATAATTCTAAATACCATGCAATTTTGGTCACGTCATTAAAATACATAATATTTACTATGTATGTACCATATATTATTATATCATATATTTTGTGTGTACTGCCCTCACTGCATCCTGTTTGACTAGAGCTTCATTATTTCACTGAAAAGCCTGCAAATTCTCCATCCAGGCAATACTACTGTAGGTGTTTCATTTTAGAAGTCTTAAGTGAGACTCGATTAATTGTCTGGAATATTAATGGCAGAGCCCCCTGTTATACCAACAAAGGTGTCCTCAGACTTTCAGGGCTGCTAGTTTGAATTGTATATGGAGGGCCTGACTATCTATTGGTGTTTGATAGGTAATAACATTGAACATACAGTGATTACATCAAAGGATACGCAACCAAATATTAAAAATGATTACTTTATTCTACATAAACTGTCCAATATTTTTTGATTTTTGATGCCGAAAATGGGGGGGACTATGTACAAAAGGTTCTATAATTTCTAAACGTTTCATCCGATATGTATGAAAATACCCTCAAATTAAAGCTGACAGTCTGCACTTCAACCTCATTGTCATTGTATCCTTTCAAATTCAAAGTGCTAGAGTACAGAACCAAAATAACAAAAAATGTGTCACTGTCCAATGAATTATGGTGCTCACTGTACATGACGTGTGAGTACATTTAATAATGCTTTTAAGGGTATGTATTATGGTGAATAATTCATACCGCTGCAGCTTTAATTAAATAAATGTCTATGGAACTCAAATATAAATTTCATAAGAACTTTTCTGATTGCTTAAAAACTATCTGAGGAAGTCCTGAATTTTACTTTATTGTCATACTTATTTCTGGCAAAGTTACCTTAGGGGGCAGATCATTGTAATGGGTAATTCAGGCTGCAGAACAGTTAAGAGTTAATTACACCTGAGGAATCATCGCATATAATGATTGCTTCAGCTTTGCTCTGCTCCCATCTTGCCATTTAACTAATTCAGCGATCATTATGGTTGTGGTAGGACCACATCATAGGATGTTATTGTATGTACTATATTTACAAGTGTGCCATAGTTCTGGGTTGGGATCGTTAGGTTCCATTACTGATTTAATGATGCTGCAAGAACTCTGCCTCTGGTCTATGAGTGTTGTTTGGTATTGCTGTTGCTTATATAACTAATGTGGAAACACTTATTTAGTCACTTGTTCACTCTGTATAAGAGTGTCTCCTTAATGATTGTAACATAATGTAATGATGACGACCATCTCACTTTTTTTTTAGCTTGGGCAGTAGAAATGGCTACTTGAGAGTGAACAGTCCATTATAGACATAATGGTGAAGATTATGCAGAGAGTTTCCAGACATTTTGATTCAGCTGAGAGCAGGCTGTAAAACCGTCAGGGAACGGGTCATTAAAAAGTATCTCACTGTGGATGAGTAAGCAATACTGCCTCAAGCAGTTAAAAGGCTCCCTGGGTTGCTTTGAAAACGCTTATTGGAATTTGCAGAAGGACTCTCTACAAGGCCGTCTACTGGCCGCTAAGTTGTTATGCACACATAGTAATGAGGATGCAAAACAAAAGTCCCAGTGCTGTGACAGATAATGTGAACATCATGTCCAATATTGGAAAAGTGAAAAGTAGAACAGATCAGCTGCTGTGAAATGATATTTAATCCATTATGCGGGTTCAGAAACTGAATGCAGTGAGTGGCTGGCATGTCTCACTCAAACCGATGGGTAACATGGTTCTGATACGCATACAAATACTTGTCAAAAAATGTAAATATCAGGAAATTAAGCATTTACATTTGGGGTCAGCAGATTTTGATGTTTGTTTACAGGGCTCCTGGGTAATTTATCAGGATAAGTGATGGTTGTTTGTGTAGTCATTTACCCTGTTCAGAACTGAATGCTGACACTGTCAAACTGGGCCTGGATTTTTATGGGATGTTAACCTCTCCCAGGGAGACCACATTTCACTCAGCAGGGTATATGCCCTGTCTCATTGCACGGTTGCCTCCTCTGGTCATTTGAGCTCATGAAGTGCTGGATGGTTGCACGTTTCGGAGGACGCATATGCTATTGTAGTCTGTGACGTCCTGAATTGTAAGAGGTCATTGCACCGGACGTCCCATTGCAAAGGAAAATAAATTTTAAAAAGGCCTGTAAACTTACTCTAAATATGGGCCTGTTTCAATTTAATTGCAGGACAACTTGCTAACCTGTTATAAGCATTATCAAGCCTGCCTAGGTATTCTGGGAGCAGTACGTTATGTTAAACCAGCCTGTGTCTCCTGTGTACCTACTCTAAATGCTTCATAAACTTGTCCTCTTGTCTTCTCACTGCCACCATATTTTGAGCTAAACAATGTTCAGCATTGTCGGACATCATACCTGTATTTGGATAAGTCAGCCATTGTGGTTTTGTGTGTGTGTGGTGTACCGTTGATAATAGTCCTATTGCAAAGTTAAAAATACAGTCTTTCTGGGTTTGCTGTTGTGAGTATCACATAGCTCTCGTTTCTGTCAACACAGTGCTGAAGGATTGTTTGACTTTTTTCTATTTCCCTGTGGTGCTTGCACACATACTGCACAGATTGTGCATTCATGAGCAGGAAGGGTAAGCAGACAGAGGCTTCACCAGAGCAGGTGTCACTCAGGACCGCAGCACAGGGGAACCACCCAATGCAAAGTGCTGAGGGCAGCTAATAAAGCGCTCATGTGTGACTGCACAGCGTGTGCTGAGCTGTTTTTCCGCCCTCAAAGGAAACAGGCATGGCCCGTGGGGGATTCACTCAAGAACACACACCTGCTTCTCAGACTCCACAGTGAGGCCGCTTTTGTGCTTCCACCTGCAGATGCGGCCCTGGTGGAAGCTGAAGACCATTGTTCACTGGCCCTTTGTCAGCTCACAGCGCAGGCGTCTCTCCTGGGTCCAGCTCGCCGGACACAAAGGTAATGCCCCCCTGCCTTAAACAGACCTGAACCCACAAATAAGACCCTTCCAAGTTACCTGGAGTGAGGCTGGCCTGAGGAACTACCATAAAGCACCTAAGAGATCAATGCAAGGAGAATCTGAGCCTGTGCAGCTGTTCCTAAACCAGTTACCAACATGAGCTACATGTGTGGCCACACCTCTTCCCACAAATGTTTTGCTGCTTTTATAGTACTAGAGCTCCTGCCTTACATTGCAAAACCACAAGAAATATAAATGAACCATTTCCCAATAGGTGTAAACCCACATGTTTTACTGCAGGGGTTCTATAAATGAACCTTTCCCCAATAGGTGTAAACTCACATGCTTTACTGCAGGGATTCTATAAATGAAACTTTCCCCAATAGGTGTAAACCCACATGCTTTACTGCAGGGGTTCTATAAATTAACCTTTCCCCAATAGGTGTAAACCCACATGCTTTACTGCAGGGGTTCTATAAATCAAACTTTCCCCAATAGGTGTAAACCCACATGCTTTACTGCAGGGGTTCTATAAATTAACCTTTCCCCAATAGGTGTAAACTCACATGCTTTACTGCAGGGGTTCTATAAATCAAACTTTCCCCAATAGATGTAAACCCACATGCTTTACTGCAGGGATTCTATAAATGAAACTTTCCCCAATAGGTGTAAACTCACATGCTTTACTGCAGGGATTCTATAAATGAAACTTTCCCCAATAGATGTAAACCCACATGCTTTACTGCAGGGGTTCTATAAATCAAACTTTCCCCAATAGATGTAAACCCACATGCTTTACTGCAGGGGTTCTATAAATCAAACTTTCCCCAATAGGTGTAAACCCACATGCTTTACTGCAGGGATTCTATAAATGAAACTTTCCCAATAGATGTAAACCCACATGCTTTACTGCAGGGGTTCTATAAATGAAACGTTCCCCAATAGGTGTAAACCCACATGCTTTACTGCAGGGATTCTATAAATGAAACTTTCCCCAATAGGTGTAAACCCACATGCTTTACTGCAGGGATTCTATAAATGAAACTTTCCCCAATAGGTGTAAACCCACATGCTTTACTGCAGGGGTTCTATAAATTAACCTTTCCCCAATAGGTGTAAACCCACATGCTTTACTGCAGAGATTCTATAAATGAAACTTTCCCCAATAGGTGTAAACCCCACATGCTTTACTGCAGGGGTTCTATAAATGAAACTTTCCCCAATAGGTGTAAACCCACATGCTTTCCTGCAGGGTTTCCCAGCTGTAGTACTGGAGCCTCACTGTCTGCTTACTCAGAGGCACTAGTTCACACAGGTACAATGCAGATCCATCGATCCAATGTAATCTGAACTGGCTGATAGTGAACACTAATGATCAGATCGACACGTAAATATAATGCTTTCTGTTAAAATATAATGTCTATAATTCCTAATGTAAAAGTTGACAAAAAATGTTCATAATGCCTTTGAAAAAATTTACAGTTTTTTTTTAACTGAGCATGTTAATTGAACAGTGACTTGATTTTGCTAGTCACCATTCAGGGCTCTATTTTCCGGCTGGCGCATGGCGGGTATTTTCACGCTCCTGAGCCCGTTTGACTCGCCATGCGCCGGAACTGGGAGGAGAGTCGCTGGTGGAGGTGTGTCAGTCCAGAGCGAGCAGCGAAACTGCAAATTTGGGGCTCTATTTCCGGCCGGTGGCGAGCCATCACTGGCGAGGTAGCAATTTCGTCACGGGTTTGCACGCACCTGAGCTCGTTTGGTAATTTGGAGACTCGTCATGCGCTGAAGTGGGTGGGAAGCCACTGCTGGGGGGTGTGTCCCTCAAGAGGGAGCAGCCCAGTTCAGTTTTACTGCTCGGAATGCAATTTTGTGCTAAATTACAGTGCGATTCGCGCTCACGCTGCTCGCCAGGTGAGACCACGTTAACGGCGCAAATCGCACCACAGCGTACAGCGAGTTGCTAATTTCAGGGCTTTTCCCAATGCGAAAAATTATACTTTGCATTTATTACTCATCGTCTTTTTATAATGTTAATTATGGTATTTCTTTCTGTTTTTAATTGTTTATGGCTGTAATTATACTGCACTGTGTTCCCAGGGGTACTGTATTCTTTCTGTAATGAATTAGAATAATGAAAAACTTGGTGCATGCATTCACTCTTATTGCACGTATAGTGATAAAAACTTACCTCTTAACTCAATTACATTCAATTAAATCAATGCAAAATATATAGCCTATCATCTTCTAATGCAGAATCCATAAAGGCGACAAAAGTCGCTAATAAATGTGGCGAGGAAATGGAATATGTTGCATGGTGAAAATTGGAAATAGATAAATGATTAAACGCATGCTTAGGACCTAGAAAATGTATCTTACTTTCTATTAGTACATACACAACACTAACAGCACAGTTTCTTTCACTAGAGAAACATTGCTCACCACGCACAGTCAGTCTAACTCTTTCCTGTGCGTGTAGGAGCTTGTTGGTTAGCCTTGGTTGCTGCTGTGCTTGAATGTGTGGGTTTGTGTTTGGCTGTTTCAAGGGAGCTTCAAGGCTGGTGAAGAGGGCACAGTCCTGAAAAAGCTGTCAGAGAATGAGAAGCTCTGCTTTGAGCGTTTGAGGGGTGACGTGCTGCATGCCTTCATTCCGGGGTACCATGGGGTGGTGGAGAGGGATGGAGAGAGCTTCCTGCAGCTGACAGATCTGCTAGGGAACTTTGATGGGCCCAGTGTGATGGACTGCAAAATGGGCTTGAGGTAAGCAACAGGGTGGAGAGCATTCTGGGAAATGGACCAGAACTGTGTTCCAAATACACCCCAACCCAATAATTTTGTGAAACAAAAACTCCAAAGTCATCACTCAGAGGGGTGAGTATTTAGTAGTTTAGTATTTAGAAGCAGGATGACCTTGGGAGAGCATTTTGAGGCAAGTATTTTGTTTTTAGCGAGCATGTCATACCATAATGAATTGGCAAAATCTGTGCCATCTGACACCCTCTCATTCACAGTCCTTGATCTAAGCGATTTGGAAGCAACAGCGGATGGTGTGTGACAGCCATATAGGAAATGAGATAAGAGAGAGATAAGACATAAGCATGTACAAAAGGCGGAGAGAGAATCTGCTGTCTGTGTGATGATTTGTGTCAGGATCTGCTGGGTTTTTTTAAATCATTGTCCGACACCTGCTCTGTCACTAGCATCATGATTACTTCCTGACTCAGTGGGAGGCGGGTGACACAACCCCAGTGGAAGGGGCTTTATTTTATTGTCAGCTGGCCGACATTCGGAAACACACACACATGGACACGCACACATACACACACACACACGCACACACATCTATACCTAAATACAGAGACAAGCACACAAATACACATGCAGACATAGACACATGCACACACATACACATGTCCACATAAAGACACAGTCTCAAACACAGACAAATGCACATCAACATAGACAAATCCATTCACACACATACACACTCTGGGTCTTCCAGAGTACTTACTTCTTTGACACATAGAGTCTCATAGAGTGAAACTGAAGACACATGCATAGCTGTTTTTTTGTGAGGCAGGGCAGATAAAATGATAGGCAAGCAGCCTTAGCAAATTAGAAGACCACCATGGCAAATGACACCAAATGCAAATAGCAAAGCCAACTACAAGCATCAGAACAAAGCAGACTATAGATAGCAAGAACAAAGTTGATGCTCTATGCCACCATATTTTTTAAGTGGACACTTGACACAATGTTCTTAATACTAATGTATGTTACAATAAAATAAAGGGAGCATAAAAAATTTAATCTGATGTCATAGCTGTAGTTGTAAATATGAAAAAGGCTCCAATGAATTGACTTGGAATTGAACTGTCTGTAAAGGTGAATTCAGGCTGATCGACATTGACTTACATGGGGTCAGGATGGAGACCAAGTCCATATGAGCATATTTGGGAGATAGCACATCAACAAGATACGAGCTTGGACATTTTCTGAGTGATGTAGGTAGTGAGGGATGGACAGTTTTATCAGGATGGGGTGGGGAGTTTTTGAAAGGGAGATGGAGAGGTTTTGGAAGGGAATAGAAAATATTCTCTGGAGGGTGGTGCAGTAACCAGCATGTAGAGAATCCTGTCTTGGAGAGTTTGAGCTTCAGATGGTATTATGGGGCTATGCCATGTTCAGTAAGGATAACTGTTGTATAGAGGGAAATTAGAGAAAGAGTTGTGTATTGTCAGAAAAGTGATAGAAGAAAGCATGGGAGAAAATGACTAAACCTAGTGGTTGAGTCTAGAGTGAGAACAAGTGGGGGCCGCGTACTGAACCCTTTGGAACCCCTGTAGAGAAGCTGCATGGATATGAAATGTAACTTTATATGAGCAGTCAGAGAGGTCAGGAGATACTCGTAAACACACTTCCTCTCTGTTGTTTCTCAGTGGACTACCATGCATAGGCTCCCTTGTCTTTACATGACCAAGGGCTCCATCTTGATGATCTTAGTGCATGGTCTAAAACGCATGGCGCAAGTGCATTTAGGGCATGTCCAACTCCCCTTTTGCTAGTTAGAGGGCGCATATTTTGAGTGCAAAGTAAGGCACAAGGTTCAAATGAACTTAGCCTCTTCATTAATTATAGGTGTGTCTTGGGCGTAACATGCAATAAACCAATCACGGTGTTATCTCCCATTCCCTTTAAGGGAAGGGAAGGAGAAGATAATGCGGGGGAGGAGTGAGGCGACGAGTGGGAAGGCTGACACAGTTCAGTGCACCGTGTTCACTGCGTGTATGGAGGAAAGTCGTGGAGGCGGAGTTTGTGTGTTGGACTGCTTGATAACACTGGACATCTCGGGACAGCGGGGGCTATTTTTAATCATGATGTTTGGCTGTAGGCTATTACACTTTAATTAATTTAATTAGTTTGATTAATGCAATGATTCTATTGAATGTCTTTATTTCATATGTTTGTTTGTGTGTTGTGGGTCTGCCCCATTGTTTATGTCTTTTTTGTTGTTGTTGGTGGCTACAACTGAAGTTCCCTAACAGGAAAATAAAAGTTATTCTATTCTATTCTATTCTATTAAAAGCTACCTGTATTTGCACCTTGGCAGATTTGCACCTAATATAATAGCAAAATTAATAAGACTGCAAAAAGAGCAATTAACTGTCATGGGTAGTGGCTACCTCTGTCGTTTCTGCGATTGTTTTCCAATTTGGCGTCGTCCGATGCTCTATCTGATTTTTTCTGCCTCCGTCCCGGTGTTTGGATCTCGCCTGGTCATTATCTCCGACACCTGTGTTTGGTTTCCTGTCAGCTATATATAGCGCTTACTTCCGCTTTCCGGTGCTTCTATATTGTCGTTGTCACTTGACTACGAAGCCGGTATAGGAAGTTCGGTCACTGCATTTCTGTTTGGCCTTATACAGAGACACAGCTATTTCGACTAGTTGATAGGATTAGATTTTCTCGTTTTCTGTCCTATCTCTCTCTATTCTTTTTTTTGCCTGCAGCCTGTTTTTCTTCTTTTCAGCTCTTTAGCCTACAGAGATGTAGATACAGGCTTGCTATTCTGTTCGTTCCTTTTCTGTTTTCTCTACCTCTTATCTATGCAGATCAATTAGTGCGTGAGGTTCTTTCTTTTATTGTTTCTCGCTGTTTTTTTGAGATTCGCCTCCGTTTGAGGTGGTTTTGTGTTGGCCGTGTGCTAGGGAAGTTTTGCTCCCGCTTTTCCGTTTTCCTTTTTCCCTGGTGCGGTTCGTTTGATTATACAATGAAGCATTGTCAAACATCAATTCCATCCCTTGTTTTATAATGTCCTGCTTATGGAAATGTGACCAACGCATTTTACTGGTAGCTTAATGCTTTAAAACAAGCCCATTTTCTCGGGATTGCAGGGAAAACATGCGTTTATCCAGGAGAGAAAATGTTTTATTTTCGGGAGGCATGTAGAGGCACTTATATTGCGCCGTTAAATAACATGAAACAACATGCAACATGACTTAAGACCAGGTTTGTGGTGGTTTTAGCGCAAACGCTTTTTACTGTCTCAAGATAGCAATACGCCAAAAATGATCCTGTCCACACCTCATCTTAAGACCAACCCGCCCAGCTCACTTGCTATGGGCGCAAGCTTGTTTGGTATTTAATGAACGGGAGCGCTGGGCGATAAAATTACCACTGCGTCGGACTGAAACTAGCAAAGACACTTGCGTTTTGGTCAGTGCCGCTTAGTGCCGGGTGTAAGATAGGGCCCCAAGACTTAAAGCGAGCCTACCTCTTCCAGTACCACTAAAGCTGATATGGCATACTCCAAAAAAACTTTAGTGCACTGACATGGCTGGACCAAAACTCGCCTATCTAATTATCAATCAAATGCATCCAAATCAAACCGGTCGTAGTTAAGCATGAACTAAGCTCATGTGATGTAAACACACAGCAGCCACTTTCTAAAGATGGCTGAGTGACCCAAATCAGGCCAATTTGTCTCGGCTCTGTGGCATAATGTTCTCATAAACTACTTTTAATGCTCTGGCCCTTATCCTCAGTTTTGATCCACACTGCCCCCTGCAGGACCTACCTGGAGGAGGAGCTGGTTCGTGCCAGAGAGAGGCCAAAGCTGCGGAAGGACATGTACGATAAGATGCTGGAGGTGGACAGCCAGGCCCCCACCCCAGAGGAGCACCGGCTGCGCGCTGTCACTAAGCCCCGCTACATGCAATGGAGGGAGACTCTGAGCTCCACCCACACTCTGGGGTTCCGCATTGAGGGTGTCAAGGTGAGATCCAGGTCAGGCTCAATGACAGGGTTAGTAAATGGATACTTATGACATTGGCCATGTGGGAGGATTCGGGTGGGGGTCCAGACTCTGCCTCCCTAAGAACAGAGCCACACAGTTGCCCCTCATCTTCTGAAAATTCAAGGGTGTGTCTAAAATCAGGGCCATGTCTAGACATTGTAAAGACCCGGGGCTCAGCCCAGGACATAATGTAAATACATTTTTTTTGCTCAAAGTGAGAAAAGGGCACATCAACCTAGAAAAACTATTTGACACCCTAGATCAGGGGTGTCAAGATCCGGTCCTGGAGGGCCGCAGTGTCTGCTGGTTTTTGGTGCGTTTAAGCACAAGTGATTAATTTAAGTCACTAATTGGCTAAGAAGTCCACACACCTTGTTCTCAATGCTTTAACTGGGTGCTGATTGAAAGGAAACCACAAATACCTGTAGACACTGCGGCCCTCCAGGACTGGAGTTTGACACCCCTGCCCTAGATCATGGATATTCAAATCTGGACCTCGAATCCAAGTCTGGCCCTGGTTTTCTTTCTCCCAGGTAATTAACTGAACAGTTAGTGCTAGTGATTGGCCAGACTGTCTTCACACCTGACGGCCAGGTAAAGGGAGGGTGGAAAACCAGCAGGTCTCGGACCTCGAGGACCGTGATTTGAATACCAGGGCCCTAGATGAATGATTCAAATTAATGATACAATAATAGTACCAATGTGAATCTTTAAAATCAAATGAAAGGAGCCAAGGGTGTAGGAGTGGTTTGGCATCTGTCACGGACACTTCAGCCCCCCCCCGGAAATAAATTTTTGAAAAACAGAACTTAAATGCAAATTTCTAGTGCCTTTTGAGAACAGTATTAATCTGCTGTTCAAAAAATTAAACAATCATCCGTTAAACAAAAGCACTCCAAACGAGCTAACAATATCCTACTGCAACACAAACTTTTTTTAAAATTATTTAATTTGTGCTCTTGCAAAATTTCCCTCCCTTTCTTTTCTCACGTAGCTGGATCACATGCTGTAACTATTATTAGCTATTATTCTGTTTCTATTTATATACTGGTTTGGGTACTGTTACTAACGCTAGCTGAGTTAGCAAACACATAATAACCAAACATAACGTTATGCATTATCGAGTTAGCCATCATACACGTAACACTTTTAACATCAGTTAGACCATTATCCCACATTTGGTTTCTAGCTAACGTTAGTTGGAACACTAGGGAACAGTGATCCTGAGAACTAAAGTAAGTTTATGTGCATAAAAATGTACCTGCTTCTGGGTGGTTGATCTTGTTTGAGTATGGTGCGGTGGCAAGATAAGCTAACTCGACAGCTAGCAATGAAAAAATGGCTCGATTGGCCACAGGACGTTTCATCAGTACAAAGTTATAAAACGGATATCGTAATATTTGGAATAATAATAATAATAATAATGTAATGCGCGATATCTAGCTATATGTTATATCTTGTAATGTTAAGGTTGCGTTTTCATTTTTCTATCGTCTCATCCCGAATCAACTAACTTAATCATCCCGCCAGCAGGCTCAAAATGTTTTACTTGTGAGTGAGAGAGATAGGGGGCAGGGTGGAGTAGTTGCGTTTAACACATGGTGACTCGCCTTCTTGAGACCCGGGGCTAATTGAAAAAGACCCAGGGCTATAGCCCAATAGCCAGGGCCTAAGCACGCCCCTGACTAACATGGTATCTATATACAGTATATTCTGTAGAAATGCGGCAGTTGAGTTTCTGGTTGATCTATAGAATATGTGGTTATACCTTTCCTGACAGTGTTCCTCAAAGAAATCAGTGGTACTTGACTGATTCTTATTATTTATACAAACCCAGACTGTAGAGTTTACATGCAGAGATTCAGCAGCTGCTCATCAACTGACAATGGTTGGTACTGTGGTTGACTTAATCATCCAAAATGTGGCTGTCCTTTCCCTAGAGACCAGATGGGACATGCAGCACAGACTTCAAGAAAACCCGCTCAAAGGAGGAGGTCATCCAGGTTTTCACAGACTTTGTGGGGGGGAACAGAAACATCATTGTAAGTGACAGACTGTGCTGACCCTGTCTTAGCATGTGAGCCAGAGTTCTTATCAGTTTGCCAGTCCCCAAATGAACAGGAGCCATTCATAGGCTCCTGATGCCTGTTTTCTGGCCCCTGTCATAAAGAGTTGAATATATTTCAAATATGTATTTGATCTTGGTCTATGTCTGACTTTCAGTATTTTGGAGAGCATTTGTAGAAAATCTGCAGTAAAGCATGTGGGTTTAAACCTATTGGGCAATGGTTCATTTATAGAACCCCTGCAGTAAAGCATCTGGGTTTACACCTATTGGGGAAAGGTTCATTTATAGAACCCCTGCAGTAAAGCATGTAGGTTTACACCTATTGGGGGAAGGCTTACAGAAACCCTATGTCTGACTTTTAATATTTGTGTGCTCTTCAACATGTACAGCAAGATTTTCAGTGTAAGATCAACCTTAACAGAGTACATTTATAGATTTTTTATTTGAAAGGGAGAGTGGAACCTTTCATATTTTTTGCTTGATTCAGATATTGACAAAGCAGAGGGTAACAGATAAAGAAAGGATCACAGCTCAAAGGGTGCACTGGCAGGAGATATGGGGGACTCATACAGTATATGGCTGGAGAGTCAGCTGCCCTACAGATTACGCCACATGGCTCGCCCATTTAACTCATTCCTTTTGGATTCATACAAACTCTGTTAGAGTTGATCACTGAACATGTGACTGTGTCATGAAGCTGCTCTCTCTGTTTCATGCAGAAAACCTACCATATAAAGCTGGAGGAGATACGCAAGGTGTTGGAGGCTTCAGAATTCTTTAAGAAACACGAAGTAAGGAGGAGGACCCTGGTTGAAGCCTGGGTCAAAGTGACTGTGTTTACATCAGGATTTCTGTTAGGTGGTAATTACCGTTTTTTTACCGGCAAAAACCGTCAAAGTCCGACAAATTAAAATCTTGCCGGCCAAAAAATCATCCTAAGCACATTCATAATTTTATTAAAATAAATTACATTTCCACACATCCTTCTATTAAAAAATTACATCTATATAATAAATTACATTTCCTATCCTTTTATAAAAAAAGAGACCATTTTCATTTTTTTATGAATGTGTAGTGTATGTGTGATGAACGAAACAAATGTTACGTTACGTTTGTTCCACTCTGATCAAAATTGGATTGGATGCTATAGACCTACCCACTAGGGGTGTATCCGGAGCCGAATACCCTATTCAGGAAAGCACGAATAATGCGTTGGAACATTAGTTGCTCGTTAATATTCAGATTCGGGGGGGGGGAAACGAGAGAGAGAGGCACTAATTCGACACAGCTAGCTATCTGCCAGAGATTTAATTCACTGAGATAGCCACTAGAGATAGCCACTAACAGGAGTGATTAACACAAATGCCCTATCAAAATCAGCATTATAAAACCAAACTGTGACTTAATGTTTATAAAGATATTTTGCTAACGTATTACTCTAGATCAGGAAGGTCTCCTCGTATGCTATTGATAGACTAGCGTATGTTACATTAACGTTACAAGTCCACAGTGTGGATTAATTGCGAGTTGAATGTTAAACAATTTGGGTAGAAACAAGCATTCACAGAATCTGTGATATAGGCTAAATATTCATTTTAATTAAGTTACCACAGTGCGATTGTCGCGAATATGTACCTACATGCAAATCCACTTTTGATGTTGTTTTCTCTCCACCCATTAACAGCACAGCAGCCGGTTCTAGTTAGCAAGCTAACATGTACAGTAAGCTGAAAGTTTAATGAATGAAACGGATAGTGGGTTGGAAACAGATATTTCTCTCAACTCCACCAGGCAGTCTGTCATAAATTTTCTCGTATGGAGGGCGAAAGCGAGTGGCTGGCTATATACGCTGATTGTAGCTTGCTCTGCTGAAAGTGCAAAAGTTACGCCAAATATCAGTGCTCAACGCCACGCAAAGGCTAACGTTAATGCCAGTGGGCTCAGTCCGCAACAAGCACTGTCACTGCGGTCACACAAATGACACAAGCACACACACACACACACACACCCTCGCCTCCCTCTTCGTGCAACCTACAATCTGTAATATGTTTAACCATCGTGAATTTGGCATCGCATTTCACATAATAACCATTTCACCTTGCATTTCACATAGTGCAAAAACAAAATGAGAGGGCAGGCTGAGCTTGCTAGGAGCAATACAGGGGCTGAAACCATTGGGGCGGGGGGGGTTAAAAAAAAGAAACTAACAGAAAAGTAAAGTCACAACAGGCAGAAAGGTTTGTTATTGTGGAAATAGTTTCCATTCAAATGTATAATGGAATGGTTTCATGTTTTTATAAAACTGCCTTTTCATATATTGTACCTCAGATTTTTTCCAGTTCTTATCCAAAATTATTGTTCAGTGTCCCCCAGTTAGGGGGTGGGGGGTTAGATAAATAAGTATAAAGTCCAGAATATAGTTCTTATAAAAGGTTTTGAAAAGAAAAAGAGACAGGGAGGGGGGTGAATACTCCTAAATTGCAATAGCGATTCATTTTAAAATAGAAAATATGACATTTCCTATATGTAACACAACTTCCTGTCGAAGCCCCGTCCACTTCCGGTTTCTATCCGAATACTGATACAGATAATGTTGATGGTCCAACAGATACAGATACAGATAGTGGCTACCCACCATTAGGGATGTGCGCGACTAGTATAGCCGAATAAACGGTGCTGCTTCTGCTAGTTGGCACGGAAATACTAGTCGGTTAAGCAATTTTTTTATTATAATTTTTTACATTTTTATTAAAACATTTACGTTTTGTTTTACACAGTTAGATAATTTGTACCCAAATTACTGTCATGTCTTTCTAATAAAATGTTGCTTTTAAAAAAAAAAAAAAAAACGAGCCTAAATTGTTACCATGCTCACACGGTCACTTAGGCAAGTGCGGAAAAAATGTTGCCTGTATTCCATTATACGTATTCTACAAAACATGACAACCATTCACGAAATGAAAGTTAGCCAATAACAGTCAGAATATTTATTGAAAACAATTTCATTATTGGCAGCTGGCAGGCAATAGCCTATGTTAAAAAGCAGTACTCAGACCATACATTTTTGTTGAGCGAAATGTGAACGTGGTCAGGTGGTCAGAGACGGGATCAATCATTTTCAAATAATTTTCAAATAAACTGACTGGCGCATGCTACACTGTACCGGTAACGTTCTATTTGAAAGACGTGGGTCTCTGAGATTAACGTTAGTATTATGTGATCTTTAGTTCAGTGGCTCAAACATATGGTACGGTCGCACCACGCACTTTCTTTTTTATTTAGCTATTGTTTGTTTTGCTAAACGGTGTTTGCATTTCCCAGCCTGTGCATAACTTGCCTAGAGGCTCTTCGGCGTGGCCTGAATATCTTGGTGGATGATTATTTTAATAACGAGTAGTGTCAAATAAAGAAAACCACGTTTTAATCAGTTGGCAATCCCTTTAAGTTAAAAATGCGATTACCTCAATTGATGGTTCACACACAAAGTTATAGATAGCTAGCTTCACCATGGCAGTAGGTGCCTAATGTCTACACAATGAAAATGACAATTTGGCAAAATAATATTTGTTAATGTCATGCACTGTAGGCTACCATAACATTTGTAGTTCATTTCAAATGCTTAATGATGCTAACTGTACCGTATCTATTAAGGTAATTTCGCGGAGGTGATTCTATCGTTTTTCCTGTAAGATCAAAGGTATTCTGACACTACGTCATCAAGTGTTTTATAAAATTGAAGCGTAGCCGACTTGCGATCTTGCATAGCCTACTGTGAAGTATGTTCTAGCTGGTATAGGCCTACTTGGAAGAAAGTACTATCAAGCATGCAAGTACGCAGAACGCAATACTCTATAGGCTATCGTATTTGTTTTTTTTAAATAGCGTTCAACGTGTCTATTGACGGGAGTGATTTTATTTTACGGGACTTTCTATTCACGCTATAGCCTAGGCTACTGTAGCCTATTTGCGAAAGCACTTTTCATTAAAAACTATTATGAATCTATTGTTAAGGATCCGTAGAGGGACTGGACTCAAATGTACGAGTCAGAGACAGAATACAAATATGCTCACTGGGAGCCTTTATTACTTTGTCCAAAAACTCCAGAAGTATAGGGAGAGAAAGGGACTGGATCCTGGGATGGCGTTAACAGCAGGCAGAGCTAGAGAGGGGAGCAGGCAAGGGGCTGGAAGGTGGCTGAATCCTGGGTAGGCGTAGCAGGGGAAGAGCGAGATGCGTGGCGTAGAGCTAGGATATGGCTGCAGGCTGGCGGGCAAGCAGACAACAAACAAGGCGTTAGTTTCAGCAAAGTAGCACAAGACTGTAGCGTTAGTGGCTAGGCGAAGCAAGACTATGAAGTGCAAGAGCGCTAGACAAGCAAGACTAAGACTGTGGCTGTGGCTGTGGCTTTAGTTATACAAAACAAGACAGACTGTAGATACTAGACCAGACAAGACTAGAGTTTTAACAACAAGACTCAATGAACTGGCACAGGACAACGAAGACCGGGAGAATATATAGCAGAGTTAATGAGCTAATGAATGCATTCAGCGTGAGAATGTATGCGAGAGTGATTATCGGCGAAGAGAGTGTGAGGAATGCAAGTGAGGAAAGGAATGTGATAGGCGGAGGAAATGCGAGAGAGAATTAGTAACAACAAAGAGGGAAACCACGCCCAGCCTGCACCACGAGGAAGACAAACAGGGAAACGTAAAAACAAGACAAGAGACGTGAGGGAAAGGGTAAAACACGGAGCACAAACGGGGACGGGGACTGAGAGGAACGGAGAGTGTAACATCTATTCCCTTGATGATGTCATTCTTTATAAAGCCTGCCTATCAATTGTTTTTAAGCATAATAAACACCAGATAATATTTGGCCGGAATTTCTCCCATTTGTCCAGCAAACTGAAATCTTGTCGTCACGGTGGCCGGCACCAAGTATTATTATGGAAACCTTGAAATAAATATTATTTTGCCAAATTGTCGTTTTCATTGTTTAGACATTACTGCCATGGTGAAGCTACCTATTTAGCTATTACTTCGTGTGAACCATCAATTCAGATAATCGTAGTAGGCTTAAGCTTAGCTACTGACAGCACAACCTAAGTAGCTAGTAGTGGAATCTGACCAGATCATCTCATGCTACCAGTAAAACGGAATAGTAAGATGCCTTAAACATAATACAGACGTAGGCTATTATATGTAGTATAGCCTAGCCTACTGTTTAGGTCATGCTACCTGTCACAAACTGACCTTACAGTTTCCTCTGAGAAATCTCTGTTTATTTAACTAGGAAGCCGGTAGCCTAGTTGCCGCAGCAATTTGGGTCGCGGTGCTTAACATTTTAAATGAGCGAAATGCCTCTCTTGCGAGAAGAGCTCATATGAGCTCATATAGCCTACATGTTGCGCTATTTACAGTCTATGCCTCGCGCAATGATCTCTGGTCATTAGCCTAAACAAAGATGGTCTGAGTAAGTGTAGCAGTGTTTGTTTTTTCATAATATGCCAATCGGCCTGCCTATTACTGATCCTGCCCAGTCAGTTTATTTAAAAATGGATTTCAATATTGTCCGACTGTTATTGGTCCCGTCTCTCACCCAACCGCACGTTGTTATTCATTTCGCTCAACAGAAATGTATGGTCTGAGTAGGCTACAGCCTACTGCTTTTTAACATAGGCTATTGCCTGCCTGCCAGCTGCCAATAATGAAATAGTTTTCAATAAATATGCTGACTGTTATTGGCTAACTTTTATTTAGTGAATGGTTGTCATGTTTTATAGGATATGCATAATGGAACACAGCCGACATTTTTCGCGCCTGCCTGAGTGGCCGCGTGAGCATGGTAACAATTTAGTCTAGTTTATTTTATTTATTTATTTTTTTAAAGCAATATTTTAGGCTATTCGGAAGTCATGACATGACATGTAATTTGAGTGCAAATGATCGTGTAAAAAAAAGAAAATAGCCTTAAACACGTGTCTATTGACGGGAGTTATTTTATTTGACGGGACTTAATTTATTTCCTATTCACGCTATAGCCTAGTAGGTAGGCTACTGTCACTATTTGTAAAAGCACTTTTCATTAAAAAAACTATTAACTATAAATCTATTCCCCTGATGATGTCATTCTTTATAAAGCCTGCCTATCAATTGTTTTAAAGCATAATAAACACCAGATAATATTTGGCCGGAATTTCTCCCATCTGTCCGGCAAACTGAAATCTTGTTGGTCACGATGACCAGCACTACATTTTTAAACCCTGGTGTACGTGCATGCCAATATTAGCTACTTTATTTGTTCAAATATGGAAGTTTTCCACAATAGAAATGGATCATCTAATATTTTATTGTTCAGCACACTAATACAAAGACATTTCCTTGAAAGTATTCTGGTCTCTGTTTGGAGAGATAAATGAGCCTCAGTAGATGAGGAAGATGGAGGAGGATGATATACAAACTACAGAACAGTGCTGGCACAAACACTTCAAATATCGAGCACGTTCAGGCTCTCAATGGTTAGGGTACAATTTTTAACTTTTAAAATTTTTTATTATAGTTCAGGTATTTAAAAAAGCTAGTTTCTATCTTGTTATAGTTTGCTTTGTTTTCAGTGTGTTCCTGGGACGTTAGTGTCTTTTATCTAATCAGACAAGTAACATCCACTACCGGTCAAAAGTTTTAGTACATCCACAATTTCAAGCAATTAAGAGTTAAAAATAGGAATAAACACCTTTTATTTTTACAAAAAACATTATCTAAATATTAGATTAATCAGAATAGGCACCTTTTGCAGTATTAACCACTGACCATATTCGTGCCATTTTTTCAACAAGGGCAGTCATATGGTTCTGGCCAAGTTCACACCAACACTACTGTAGAAGTTCCCACAGAGGTGCTGCACTTGTAGATTGCTTCTACTTGACCTTTTTGTCCAGTTTGTCCCTAACTAGCTTGATTTTATTTCTCTTGTTGGAAAATGGCAAGAATTTTTCCACCTGTTTATTTAGCAAAATATGGCTTTTTTATGAACTCCAAAATTGAGGTCACTATCCTGTGAAGTAAAATATCACTTCTGACTATTCACTTCTTGACCATTTAAGGTTATTTACAAAGGTTAATCTGCTTAAATTATACAAAAAACTGAGTACTAAAACACAAATAAGGTGTATTAAAACTTTTGACCGGTAGTGCATAAGTATGATAAGGATGATTACAGCATGCAGTTTGCCTTTAATGTACAATGGCCTTCTATTCCTGATGTAACTTAGGTCATTGGGAGTTCACTCCTCTTCATCCATGACCACACTGAGAGGGCTGAGATGTGGCTCATCGACTTTGGCAAGACCACCGCCCTTCCTGAGGGACAAATCTTGAACCACCTGGTGCCCTGGCAGGAGGGAAATCGTGAGGATGGTTACCTCTGGGGGTTGGACAACCTGCTTCAGCTACTGAATTCTTTGGCTAAGGAGTGAACTTTCACCGAGACCCCCGGGTAACTCCTCATAAACAGTCTTTTTTAAAGACATGTGTTTCCTTAGCAGACTGAGTTAGCAGGGGGGTTCAAGGACAAAGCCTTTGCCTGAATAAAAGTCCACACAGGCAATGTCTTTGTGGGGTGCTGATTGAGTTACGATTGACAATGGTGCAACAACTACTGCATAAAAAACTGGCCTTCAATATTCCCCTCTCAAAGTAGGTCTGCAGCAACTTAAAGAGAAATGTTAGGTATAAATACTTTCTTATGTACGGTGTCACTATTCGCTCATATCTGGTTGTCTGCCAGTGGAATTCAAGGACTCAATCCGAAAAATCAAAGGGTTGGTTGTACGTCATAGGCTTTGTTGTACCCAGATTCATTTCATCACTGTTCAGGGCCCTGGCGTCATTATTTCACATCATTGAGATCATTTCACATAGAAATCCCTTTGCAGCATAAACTCATAAAATCAGACTTAAGTTTCACACTAAATGCTGCCATAAACAGCACCATCTATGTGAATATCACCAGTGGCTCCTGCCTTGTGCACATGTCCTTCCACATGCCCACCAGAACTTACATAATCATTACATAATGTTTAAAGGACTGCCAGCTATATTTACCCACCAATTTAGAGGGAAGAAAAACAAAATGTAAATTCCAGACAATAGTTGCCTGTGCATCAACTCAGTGACATTCAGAACATTTGCATAATTAATGCTTGAAAGCGCATCTTTTAATTGTTGGTTCCAATAATGTTACAACTGCATGTGAATGTACTCCAAGCCAAATAAACTGACCCAACCCCACATAAATAAGTGGAGAAATGGGGCGGATAAATGGCAGTTTTTTTTTGCGTCATTTTCTCCCTCTGCCTTTCGATCACAGCATATCACACTCCAAACACTGTGTAGTCATGGTGTCCAGAGCATAAAGAGGAACACAGATTCACACAGCGCATATTATTTTATACATCTGAATTCCTGCGTGGAAACTCCCTTACGCAGCTTTCTGAGGGCATTTTTCTGCTCAGCCCTGTTTATATACGTATGTGGCCCCTGGGCTATTTGACAGTTTAGAAAGAGGCAGGGACAGTTCATGAACAGCTGTTCACGAAGAGTGTTTGTTCTTCATTGTGAAGCCAGGACAAAATGTCTGCCATAGTTCATGCCAGAAAGGTTTATTCATAACTTCTGCTGTGAGTCACAAATGTGAGAATGTTATGAACTGCAGATGATCAGCGACCACTTTTCAGTGTAATCCTGATGCATCCCTTTGCTTTGCTTTACCTTATAGGCCAGCTAAATAGCGCACATTATCTTTAAAGACATTTCATAATATTTACAATGTTTAACACTAAAGGCTCAATTTAATTTCAGGACATTTCAAAACTGCATCTGCAACCAAAGACTTTTGATTTTCCTATTTGGTCTATTTATATAGAGATGTCAATCAAATTAATATATGCTGAAAGCTTTTAATAGATGTGGGTAACAAATATGTTTGAACATGACTACCCATCATATTCTGAACAATATCCATGGGCAAGGGTAAGGTGAGTCACCCAGGCATCTCCTGACAGCATGGCAGATGCCCATCAGTTGTTGTCAGTGAGAGATACATGTCTTCTCTGTTCAGTGTTTGGCTGGCAGGGGACTGCATCAGAGGAGTGCACAAGCATCAGCTGCTGTGGTCCTTGCATGAGTATGGGTGGCAAAGAAATGACTTCACAGGTACATTTTGTGCTTCCATATTAGGAAGCAGAATAAGGCAGAGGAAAGCATCCATTCACTTGCAAATGGACAAAATATCATCAGCCACCAGTTTGCCATTTCTGTGGAAAATATACTTACAATTGTATTCCCTTACAATATAAGCATCAATATAATACAAGAATATCCCGTATTTTAAAATAATAGAAATATGACCCAAAATTGAGACTTCTTGTAAAACACTATGGAAACATAGGTTTTAATTGTACCCATGTAAACACATACTGTACAGTGTATCTTATTGCTTATATACTTGTGTACTTTAATTAAACAATGCATTGCCTTAATTTTTACAAAATCATTTCAAAGTTTATGACTCTTTTTTCTTCAAAAAAGTAATTATTTAGTGCTTTTTTACCCTCTGGCAGTGAGGAGTTCTTATAAAATTACTGCATGTAGCAGTATACAAATAAGCAAACAAAACAATAGTGCATCGACTCAACAAACTAAAATGAAGTAATCATAAAAATCATTATAAAATGGATGCAATTTCATCCTTTTTTCTTTTTTTAAGATTGTGTTTACTGTGAAAATACGGAATGAGAAACCATACTATATCATGAATATTGCCATAGCTCGGAATTCTTGTTAGGCATGATTCAAAACAATATTCATTTCAGTTCTGTATCATCTTTATAAACAGATCCTTGCACAGATATCCTTAAAGAAAAGAAAGTAAGACAAGAACAGTTTAAATAGGCTTATAATGAATAATATTGCCTTTTTTTACTTATTAAATTTTTGAACACAGTGCCCTAATTTTGTGCTACTTTTGAGATTTTTTTTCCCCGTTAGAAACAATCATTGTGTACATAAAAGCTTGAAAATGAATGGCTTCAGTGGTTTTACTTAGTTCACAGTACAGATAATTCTGCAAAAAGTTTAAATAGCATATTAAGGCAAAATTAAATTCTCACAAAACTTCAATGACATGTTGGACACATTAAAATAACGAACCATCGTCATGTGCAAAGGAAGCGTGGAAAGCCTTTGGAACCACCTGTCCTGGTGGCTGTTTTGCAAGTGTTTTTTAAAGATCAAAGATCAATTCACTGCTAATCTGCTTTGTAAAATAAGCTAAACAACCCCACAAAAGAGAAAAACACATTTTAATTTATTTTTGGTGCAAATATGAGTACAGTTGCATGAAGTTTACAGCATTTCTCTTTTATGCTGGTACAAAACATTCTTTCTGATTGAGTTAGTTTCAAATTCACTGTCAACATTTAAGAATATTACAAAAATAGTTACCAAAAAATGGGAAAAAAGCTATTCAAGACAAATCAAGTACACAAACTCTAATACAGTTTATAATAAAATATAATTGCATGGATTCAAAGAGGAGTGCACAACCTGAAAAAAAATGAAGTGAAAAAAAAAAATGAAGTGAAAATTCTCTCACCACACAGGCACTGCATCTAACTGCACAAACAATAAAACGACCTTTGTCTTGTAAACTAGACAAAGGGCCTTGGTCTCAATAGCTTGAAACTATTTTAGAAACCCCTGCCTGCCCTCATTCCATGTTTGTGGGACATGGAGGGTTGAAGGGGCATTAATGGTTGCGCAGAAACTAAAGAAAATTTCCATAAAAACACAACCCTACAACCTTACTTATAAAACACAACCCTACAGCCTTACTTATAAAACACAACCCTACAGCCTTACTTATAAAAACACAACCCTACTACTTCTGTTTTTTTACATCAGGAGTTATTACCACATCACACTAACTGCCAGAAACATTAGCAAATGAACACTACAGTGGTCATCTATAGTAGGGGTTCACAAAAACTACGATCCAGGGAACCCTGGGGACTGTGAAGTCCCAGGGGGTCCTCAGGAAAACATATTTACCCTTTTAAGAATTTGAAATATTTTAAATATTTGATAAATCACACATTTTACAAATTCAGATAACATTAACAATGTCTCAACTCACCCTTGTTAACATTGTTAGAAAAAGAATTACCAATTTAAATTGTACTAAATAGATACATGTCTTATATGTGTAAGTCCATCGTACACATTGGCACAACTATTTTCAAATGTGTTAAATTGTTATAGTGGATTACAATTTATAGTGATGGAAGTCCTCAGCCAAAGGGTGGTAAAGTTTGAGAACTCCTGGTCTATGGTAGCTGCAACACAGATCCTAAATGGAATCTTAAAATACAGTTGAATAAAAAAATGTTATTACTACTTCATACTGTTAAAAAAAACATTAAAACATACAGCATAATACATGACACATTTTCTTTAAAAAAATAATAAGAAAGCAAAGAAACAAGCAAATTGGCAGGTAATCAACTGAAACAGTGCATGACTACAGTGTATTTCAAATGTGTGCCGCCCTCTCCTGATTTATTATGCGTACTGCAGAACCATACTCTTCATTCCTGTTATAGTGGTACCACAGAACCAATGGCAGTGTCATCTACATAAACTGTCCACAAAACACAAATATAAAACATAAATATTATCAAAAACTATAGAGCCGCTACATATAATAACAGTCCCATTTTAAGGATTCTATAAAACGACATTCAGGTTACAGATTTATTAACTTTGGTATTTTATCCTGAAAAACAAGGAGTGAGAAACTATTTTCTCACAAAATTCATATTCTCTAGTTATGTATGAGTAAAATTGTGGAAATACAAAGAACCATGTTTTAAGTGCAATGCAACACATTCCAGAAGAGATTCACAGGTCCACGAAGTACTGGGGGAACATGGACATGAATGGAAAAACAAAAATATTTCTTAGTGTATGTATAGGCATGGTATTATATCAGAGTGCTGAGTCTGAGCTTTAGTTCAGTCTAATAGCCTAAGAGCCTTTCGGCCCTATTACTAATAGGGCTGAAAGACTCTTATCAAAGTATTTGGACCCATTAAATCTGGATTCAGGAGTGAATCTGAATTAGTAGTGGTTGTATCTGAAAGTGTCTTGTTCAATTACATTGGCAAAATCTGCTACATTATAGGGATACATTTAAATATCATTATTTTTAACCCAATAAATGTTGGTTTTTTAATGTATCCACAGAAATGCACCACTTAATGGGCATCAGGTGCACCAGGGACTGTTTGTCAATGGGGCTGAAAGGGTATCACCTGGCTATTTTATCATTCACATCCAACAGGATGAAAAACAAAACATGAGAAAAATATGAAATAAAAATGAATAGCGCTTCTATATCTATTAACTATTTCAGCAAAATATTAAATATTCTATTGATATTTCCTTCTAGGAATATGTACTTTCATTAACTAACTTACAGCTCAGTGTCTATTTTTGCAGAAGAACAAGTTGTCACTGGGACTGCAAATATTACTAACTGCTTTCAGCCTTTGTGATTGCGGAAGCGTGTTTGCTTATGGAGGTGTCTAATTGTTTGCCATGCAGTAAAATGAACATATATTCCGTGGATAGGCTGAAGAGCCATGCCCATTCCCAGGTCACTTTAGGTTCCCCAACCAGGAGAACTGTTGGGAATTTCAGGACCTTCCCAATCTTCAACAGTTATGTAATCAATTCACTGTATACACAGGGATAGCAAACATACAACATATTCCAGACAATACCGTTTTAGCTACCATGGAAAACTTCTGACTGCTGAATTTGAGTTGGTAAAAAGAACTGTGGTATTCTGTAACTCTTAAAGGTGAAAAGACAATACATGTTCAAATGCAAAATCTAAGCAATACTTTTCTTAATAATTACCAATTTGATAATTCAATGTTTCATGGTGTTAAAATTACTACTATGCTACATAAAAATATATTGTCTGTAAATACATTATACAATATATTTATAGATAAAATATATTGAACAAAAGAAATAATTACTTTTTCACAAGAGATGCCTTACAAGGGTAAGGTGCCAGTGGTAAACTCAAGCTGGCCTGACAGAACCCACAATGCCTCTGGTCAGCCTCAGGTCTGTCATACTGCATCTTCTGAGCAAATCCTAACCATATCCTCCCCACTATTTACAGAGTGTAAACATGGTCATCTTTACCCAAGTGTAACTAAAATCAATGAAGAACCAAAGTCAGTCAAAACCAAACAAAGAGCCCCGCTTTGAGGGCTCCTGTCTCAGGTTGCGGTGCCAGCAGAAAGAGCCAGGCAACTGCATTGAACAGAACAAGTCCTTCAGACTTTTTATCTGACTTGCTGTTTCTCACAGCAACAAGAACAAATGTGCTGAGTGAATTGAGCTCTCCTACAGCTAATACAAGAGTTTCCATCAAAGCCAGACTGCACTGGTAGACCTGAGCTGATGAAAGCATTTCTGTGTGCGGGGTCAAGTGTGTTGCCTTTCTTGGGTCACACCTGACTGCTGGTGGACAGGACTTGAAGGGCTGTTCTTATATATACACTGGCAGCAGTCTGACCACTCCCCTGGCATAGAGACAAGTAGAGAACATAGCATAGCCTGCAGAAATATGCATTACACTGGCTGGCTGAACTCTCTCTCTAATTCTCTTGTAGTCTGCCACTCTTCTGAAGTGGCTGGGATGGGCCAGTCTCAGCTTTTTAAAAAAAAACTAAACAAAGGGACAGGTTTTGTGCTATGAGAAAAAACCCCTTTCCCCTGTTCAGGTGTTTCTGAGGTGTGGATTGTGTTCCAGTGTGGTGTTATCCTAGTGTTTTTCAGTGTGTGTTCACTGCTAGATGGGTGTGACACTCAGGTCCTCAGAGAGAGAGAAGCCTGAATCCCGGTCGCGGCAAGGTTTCTCCAACCTGCAATGCCGCTTGACGTCCTCGTGACCGTAGCTGGCATGCCGTTTCACCAGCGGTTTGGTGAAGCCGATGGACCTGGAGCCAAGGCTAGTCCCTGTGGTGGACGGGACAGAACTAGCACTGGGCTCGGGGGCCTTAGCCACAAGGGGCAGACTCTCTGCCTCATAGCTCTGCTCGTCGTAGGCATAGTTGACATTGCCACAGGGGAAGCTGTGAAGCTTTGCCAGGTCCACCCCGACAATGGTATCCCCTGGAACCTCTGGGGGCCCCCTGCGAGATGACAGGCTGGGGAGGGGGGAGGATGGCACAACCGGGCAGGCCGGGGAATTGAGGGGTGGGGAGCTGCTGTTGCCATCCAATCCAAAGCCTTCCTGCTCCGGGATGACTGTGGCCGATGGGGTGCCAGATAGGGGCATGGACTGTGTGTGGGCCAGTCGTTTCTTGTCTCGGCCGAAGCTCTCCAGCACCCATGATCCGTAGGTGGGGTTCCACAGGTTCTTGGTCTTGTTCTTCAGCTTCTGGCTGCTGGAGGCGGGTGAGGCTATGGGGCAGGGCGGGGAATCCAGCCCTGGGGGCGGCACAGCTTCTGCCCAGGCAGTCTCCAGAGCCTCCCTGTGAACGGCGGACTCCTGGGGGGGCTGCAGGTGACACTGCAGCTGCAGGTGGGGTCTGGGCACTTGAGGGAGAGTAGCAGGGCTGGCAGGCCGAGGGGGCGTTTCCGGGGACAGAGAGGGGGCCACTAGCAGTGGGGTCCCTGACCCCGCAGTCCCGGTCACTGTGAGCCCCTCCTCCTCCACCACTGGGCCATATTCCACAGGTAGGGGCGTGGTGATGACATCAGGGTCCTGGAACAGTGAGACAGACAGGGGTAGTGGGCGAAAGTGTAGTATAATGGTTGCAGGTTCAATTCCCAGGTAGGACATTGCCGTTGTATCCATGAGCAAGGTACCTAAATTGAATTGATTCAGTAAATATCCAGCTGGATAAATGAATACTATGTAAAAAGTTGTGTAAGTCGCTCTAGATAAGAGCATCTACTAAATGCCTGGATTGTAATGTAATGTAATGTAATGGGAGAGCATCAATAACATATTATGGAGTGCCCACAGAATTATTGGCAACCTCAATTCATGAGAAAAATTGCAGGATTAAATTCAGTTTATTGTCTATCAAATGTCTCCTATGCACTGAAAAATATTGTGATAGCATTTATCAGAGGAAAAACAAATCTTTCATGCAAAATAATTTTTATTTTGAAGAAGATGTGTGTCAATTATTGGCATCCATGCATTTAGTACTTTGTGCTGTTATCTTGACAGGGTGCACAGAGTCTTCTCCTGTAATGTTTGATTAGCTTGGAGAATACATAGCAAGGGAATTGAGACCATTCCTCTGTACAGAATCTCACCAGAATCTTCAGAGGCCTTGGTCATCACTTGTGGACTCTTCTTCAGCTCACCCCACAGGTTTTCAATGGGGTTCAGGTAAGGGGGCAGGGACAGCCATGGCAAAACCTTGATTCTGGTCAGTGAACCATTTTTGCATAGATTTTGAGGTATGCTTTGGATCATTTTCCAGCTGGAAGATCCAACCACAACCCACTTTTAGCCTTCTGGCAGAGTTTGGTCTAAAATCCCCTGGTATTAGATGAGTCCACATGGTACCCACAACCTTTGGAGGTAAAACAGCCTCACAACAGCACAGATCCACCACCATACCTCACAGTGGGAATAAGGCTCTTTTCTGCATAACTATGTCTCTTATCATGCAAAACCCACCTTCGGTCTTTCTTGCCAAAAAGCTCAATTTTCTTCTCGTCTGACCATAGCACCCGGTTTCAATCTAAATTCCGGTCACCTTTAGCAAACTCCAAGCATTTACATTTGTGGTATGACAGCAGAGGCTTTCTTCTGGCAAGCCTTCTAAATAACTTGTTGGCATAGAGGTGGCATCTAATTGTACTTTTGGAGACTTGGAGACCCCATTATGCAACCAACTTCTGCAATTCTCAAACTATGATCCTAGGAGAACTTTTTGCCTCTTGAACCATCCTCACCACTGTGCGTGGAGGCAAGCTAGACTTGTGTCCTCTTCCAGGCAGGCTCATCACAGCTCCAGTTTCTTTAAACCTCTTAATTATTGCCCTAATGGTGGAAATAGCTAGTTTCAGACATGAAGCTATCTTTCTATAGCCACTGCCTGACTTATGAAGGTCAACAACCAGCCTTTTGTCTCATTTAATTTGTGCGTTCTCTGATCTTCCCCATGTTGATGGATGACTAAAGGCCTTTGCTTCACCTCATATTTATACCCCAGTGAAACAGGAAGTTTAGAATGACCAGACAATAGTTCCTAAAAACTCAAGTGTGCTTAAAAAAAGTTAAATATGAATGGGAATATACAAACCCCAATTCAAAAAAGTTGGGACAGTATGTAAAATGCACAAAAGCAGAAAGCAGTGATTTGTCAAACCAGCACTGCTGCCAGATATGCAGTAGATATGGCTGGATCACTTTAAGGGTTGTTTCTCCTGACTCATTTCCCTATTGAACTCTATGGAAGAAACAACCCTTCAAGTGATCCACCCATACTGTTATACAGTCAAGCCGGAAAGTCTGCACACCCCTTTCACCTTCTCCACGTTTTATTACGTTACAGACTTATACTACAATAGATTGAGTTCATTTTTTGCCTCAAACATCTACACACAATAGCCAATAATGACGAAGTGAAAACAGGTTTTTAGAAAATATGCAATTTTATTTTACTGACAAAAATAGGTTATTTAGGGGTTACATATCTGTACACACCCTTAGCCTAATACTTGGTTGCTGCACCTTTGGCAGCAATTACAGCTTCAAGGCGTCTTGGGAAAGAAGCTACGAGCTTGGCACACTTGTTTCTGGACATTTTTGCCCATTCCTCTTGGCATATCCTTGCAAGCTCCGTCAGGTTGGATGGGGAGCGTCGGTACACAGTAGGGGTGTTAACGATTAATCGTTGATCGATTAATTGCCGTTAATAATTTGATCGATCGACCATTTCAAATTTAACGATCAAATTGAACTATTTGCGGTCTCATCTTAATTGTGTCAATGGGAGCTGTTGGTGAAATGCAATCATTAAGTTAAACACAAGGGGGCGCGCGCACTGCAATTAGGAAACATGTCATTGACTTTACACAGAAGAAGACTCACTTGACCATGAAGCACACTACTTATGCGTGCCTGGGTCCCATCGGAACGCGTATTTTCAGCAGCTGGTCTCGCTGTAAACCGACTGCGCACACGACTCACCCCTGATAACGTAAACATGCTTATATTCTTAAATAAAAATCAGCAGGCCTAGGTATTTACGGCACTTATGCAGTTTAAGTTTTAAACTGAGGCCTGAGCTGTCGTAGTTTGTCGTAGCTTTCTCATTTCAAGAGGGAACCTATTATAGCGCTGTTTTCAAAAACGTTATTTATCTTTATTTATCTATTTCATAATCATTTTGCAAATTTAAGTTTTTAATTAAGGCTCATCTTATTTTTGTATATGTCATAGACGTACGTGTTAGTCACTGATTCGCCTCGGAAGAGTGAGCGCAATTTCCCGAGCCTTATTAAAATATCATACATAAACAAAACAGCTTTCATAATTATATTTGCGTTATGCTATGAAACAGGCGTATTTCTCAAATGTTTCAATAAAGCTTTGATTGAGGGGAAAAAACATGCATTTTGTATGTCATAAGCTATTTTTAGCTGTTTTGTTATCGATTGATTGTTCATTAACGTTGACGACTATCGATCAAGGAAATTCCTTAGAATTTGCAACCCTAGTACACAGCCATTTTCAGCTCTTTCCACAGATGTTCAATTGGATTCAGGTCTGGGCTCTGGCTGGGCCACTCAAGGACATGCACAGACTTTCTCCGAAGCCACTCCTTTGTTCTCTTGGCTGTGCTTCGGGTCGTTGTCATGTTGGAAGGTAAACCTTCGCCCCAGTCTGAGGTCCAGAGCGCTCTGGAGCAGGTTTTCTTCAAGGATCTCGGTGTACTTAGCTGCATTCATCTTTCCCTCTATCAGGACTAGTTCCGTTCCCGCTGCTGAAAAACATCCCCACATCATGATGCTGCCACCGCCATGCTTCACTGTAGGGATGGTATTAGCCAGGTGATGAGCGGTGCCTGGTTTCCTCCAGATGTGACGCTTGGTATTCAGGCCAAAAGGTTCAATTTTGGTTTCATCAGACCAGAGAATCTTGATTCTCATGGTTTGAGAGTCCTCTAGGTGCCTTTTGGCAAACTCCAAGCGGGCTGTGATGTGCCTTTTACTAAGGAGGGGCTTCCGTCTGGCCACTCTACCATAAAGGCCTGATTGGTGGAGTGCTGCCTGGATGGTTGATCTTCTGAAAGGTTCTCCCATCTCCACAAGGATACGCTGGAGCTCTGTCAGAGTGACCATCGGGTTCCTGCTCACCTCCCTGGCTAAGGCCCGTCTTCCCCGATTGCTCAGTTTGGCTGGGCGGCCAGTTCTAGGAAGATTCTTGGTGGTTCCAAACTTCTTCCATTTATGAATGATGGTGGCCACTGTGCTCTCTGGGACCTGTAAAGCTGCAGAGATTTTTCCGTACCCTTCTCCAGATCTATGCCTTGACACAATCCTGTTTCTGAGGTCTGCAGATAATTCCTTTGACCCCATGGCTTGGAGTTTGCTCTGACATGCACTGTCAACTGTGGGACCTTATATAGTCAGGTGTTGGCAATCCCCAATCATGTCCAATCAATTGAATTTATCACAGGTGGACTCCAATTAAGTTGTAGAAACATCTCAAGCAGTATCAGTGGAAACAAAATGCACCTCAGCTCACTTTTGGGTGTCATATCAAAGGGTGTGCACACTTGTGTACATATGATATTTAACATTTTGATTTTTAATAAATTAGCACAAATGTCTAAAAACCTGTTTTCACTTTGTCATTATGGGCTATTTGGTGTAGAATTTTGAGACAAAAAATGAACTCAATCTATTGTATAAAACATGGAGAAGGTGAAAGGGGTGTGCAGACTTTCCGGCTTGACTATACTTTGTGCGTGACACAAGTAATTTTTCCAACAATTGTTTACAGTCAGATTATTTCACTTTTAATTCACTATATCACAATTCCAGTGGGTCAGAAGTTTACATACACTTTTGTTGACTGCCTTTAAATTTTTTATATTTGGTCGCATATCCTTTGGCTTTGCATGCCATGACTTCCTGATGTCTGTGACCCAACAACATCAAAAGACTCTTGATATCTTATTTTCTGGTGTTCTTACAAGCGATACTATAATGTCCCTGCATTTGTATGGATCTCTATGGGAATTGGGGGGTGGGACTAGATTTAGCTGTAAATTACACTGGAACAGTATGGAAACACATGGTTGGCTAAATGGCTCTAAGACATCAAGGGTCTGTCGTATCAAACAAGCTTTAAATCGTCACTCTGCTGCCAGAAATACAGTAGATATGGATGGATAACTTGAAGGGTTTCTCCTCCTGACTTATTTTTCCATAGAGTTCAATAGGAAAATTTGTCAGGATAAACAACCCTTAAAGTGATCCATCAATATCTACTGCATATCTGGCAGCAGAGTGATGGTTTGAGGCTTGTTTGATACCTGAGACCCTTGATGACTTACAGCCATTTTACCAATCATGTATTCCATACTGTTCCAGCATAATTTACAGCTAAATCTAGTCCCACCCCCCAATTCCCATAGAGATCCATTCAAATGCAGGGACGTTATAGTATCGCTTGGAAGAGTACAAGAAAATAAGATATCAAGAGTCTTTTGATGTTGTTGGGTCACAGACATCAGGAAGTCATGGCATGCAAAGCCGAAGGACATGCGACCAAATATGAAAGATTTAAAGGCACAGTCAACTTAGTGTATGTTAACCTCTGACCCACTGGAATTGTGATATAGTGAATTAAAAGTGAAATAATCTGTCTGTAAACAATTGTTGGAAAAATGACTTGTGTCATGCACAAAGTAGATGTCCTAACTGACTTGCCAACACTATAGTTTGCTAACATGAAATCTGTGGAGTGGTTAAAAATGAGTTTTAATTACTTCAACCTAAGTGTATGTAAACATCCGACTTCAACTGGCAAAGTTTCTGGAAAAACAAAGTGTTAAGAAATGACAGCTAGGCGTTAGCAGCCATATAGTTTAGTTGGATGGCTTGCTAATTTGTTTTTTAACACCAAATGAATACTTTCAGACTTAAGCAATACAAATAGAAACAAGGGAAAATTATTCAGATTGGCTATATGGTCAAAGGACAAGTTATTATTAAGATTAAATTATTTTTAAAAATCATAGGCGCTAAGCAATCCAGAAGCCTATTTTGTTCACTATTGTTTAATGCTGTTTCAGTTGAGTTTTACATAATTCTGTTCTTACATAATGATTTTTAGCTGTAATTGTCAAGTGGTAACTTTGCAAAGCTGTTGTATGGTACGAAAATTGGCAGATATCTTGGTCCCAGTACACTCTTTTTCAATTGAAAACTTGTAACACTTGTAGTAATGTCAACCTTGAACTCAGGAATAACCATCAGCAGCACAGACTTCAAGAAGGCTGAAATTCCTTTAAGTTCTTTTAGCCACTAGTTCTGTATATGCTTATACTGAGCTAATATTCCTTAGCAAATAAGGTAGATTCTAAGTGAAGCACACAGAGGCACTGTTTCCCCTAGACAGTACCTGAGTGCAGTAGTTGATTCTTTCCAGGATGGTAGAGAAGTTGGGTCGATGCTCTGGACAGTGCTGCCAACACTGGGTCATGATGCGATACCTACCGGGGAAAAATAGAAGCAAACACACTGGTTTGGACTGGGAAGAGCGGAAATCCCGACGATCTGAGGGCTGCTGTTAATCACAGGTCTGGAAAGTTCTTAAATCATCTGAGAACTAGGCATAAATAGTTTCAGAGCTAAAATGACCTCTTGTTATTTGACAAGCAAATTAAATCTCTCCAGAAAAAAACCTTCTTGCTGTTTTGATTTTCAAGTCTCATGTTGTTGCCATGATGACAGGTTTTCATGAAATTAATTAAATGTTGGCATTCATCCCTAAGGACGAGGGCCTGCAGCAAAATGGGGGTGTGGCTCTTGCAACAGGGCCAGAGTGAGCAGGCTATGTTGGGCAGCGTCTGGTACCACAGTGAAAAAGACCTGGCTTCTGAACAAACGGCCAGAAAGGAATTATTTTTTTGGTGCCTGAAAATGCCAGCAATATTCCATTTTCTATGTTATAATAAATATCCTAACTGTCAATGTGGTAGCCCTGTCTGTCTATATGAGGGGTCCTCAATCTAATCAAGAAAGGGCTGATGTGGGTGCAGGCCTTTGTTCCAACCAAGCAGATACACACCTAATTGTATGAATCAAGGTCCTTAGTGAATTCTAATGACTGATTAGTAGAATGAGGTGTGTTACTGCTTGGTTGGAACAAAAGCCTGCACCCACACCGGCCCTTTATGGATAAGATTGAGGACCTCTGGTCTATATCATAACATAGTTTAGTCAGGTTAACTCACACAGGCCATGAACAGCTATTGCTATTATTGTGATGGCAACAATGGCTTAGTCAGGATAATTCACACAGGTCCTGGGGATATACTACGAAGCAGGAATACTGCGTTAGCTGGATAACTGCACTGAGTAAAACCCAGAACAGCTCTTTTTACTTCAGTCCATGTTCCAGATTTGGGAGGGTTCCGGGTTTTGGTCAGTGCAATTATTCAGCTAACTCAGTAATCCTGCTTCGTAGTATACCCCCCTGGGCAGCTCTTGCTATTGTTACTATAGTAGCAGTGTACCAGTCAGGGTAACTCACACAGGCCCAGGGCAGCTCTTTGGTGGGTCCATTCTGCCTCCACTAGTCACAAACTCCAGCACCTCCTGGTTGGTCTTGCAGGGGTAGGGCATGTAGCCCAATGAAAATATCTCCCACAATAGTACCCCAAACGACCTGCAGAGGGAAGCAAACAACTGCACATCATCAAATGAAAACACAGTCTGCAGTTGCAAAGCATCAAATAACCTACAGTGGGAGGGAAAGCAAAGGCAGCCTCAGCAAAGTGACTCCTTGTGTTTTTTCATAGGGAGCTCAGATTGCAACTAGGTAGTAAAAAAAATGCACTAAGAGTACCGAGCATGTGCCCGATCACGCTCATGTTTATTCATTTCGGTCACGAAAAAGAAGTAATCACTGCACCATCTGAATTTCTTGGGTTATTTAAAATGCTGTCACCATGGTGTATTCAAATCAGCAGTTCAATTTCAGGAGTAGAAAATGTGTTGCTTGCTAAATATGAGGACATCCAATGTCAATGACTTGTAAAGGTTCATAATAAATGCAACCCACTTTAGATTAAATGAAGGATGAAATAGCACAGCTGTCAATTCACTCAGGAACCTTCCCAGCTAATGGCCGGTAAAAGCACATGGCAGAAGCACCCTACAGGTCTGAGAACGTTCTGGATGCACACAAACTGAAAAGTCATTACCAGGTGTCAGTCTTGCAGGTGAAAATACCCTCCAGGAAGGCCTCTGGTGGCATCCACTTGACTGGCAGCATGGCACGTCCTCCCTTTCGGTAATAACTGGCCCTGCGGAGATGGGGGGCCAGCAGAAAGAGATACAAAACTCATGGCGTAGAGTTTTGCTTCACAATCACAGCTATCAGCTGCAGCTAGCCAATAGGTGCTAGCTTCCACCTGTGTTACCTTCAGGGTCAAAAGTAATCACTGGCTCACAGGCTAGCTACTGCATCTAAGGAGTGCGAGTGATTCAGATGTACAGCAGTAACTCAAAAAGCAGAACTTGCGATTCCAAAAGTGGAATAAATATAATACTCACTGATATTTATATTACAGAAGAAATTCTGCGATATAAACACATTGGGAATGGATGTTGTTTGAAATATGAAATGTCCATAACTTTAAAAGAGATCTAAGAAATTAGAAAATTTTAGTGATTGGAATCCTTACTAATCGTTTTTTAATTACAAACTTTACTTAATTACTGTTGGCTTATTTTTTAAATAGTGTGTGCTCTTGTTTTGTAGCTATAAATCTTTTACAGTTTAATTAAAGTTTAAATTAACCAATAATCAAACCAATGGTTATCACATTCTAATTAGAACATTCATATTCTCTATGCCGACTTTCCAAACAAAACAAATCTTTTCAGTGACCTGCCATCTTTGGCTTCTTTTGTGAACCATTTGATTTTGTTGTGGCCATTCTTTATATTCTACGCTGTTGATTTTGCCACATTCTACTTTTTAGCAATGTTGCTAAGTCATTCATCCTTTGTGTAATATTGATATCGTTCCAAGTTTTTTTTATCAGCGGAAAGTGTGACTCATTTTTCTTTAATTCTTGCTTTAGTGCATTGCCGATAAAAGTAACAAGCTTAATGTTCATAAGGCATAATTGTTTATACTACATCCAGTTTTATATTCAGTTGACTGGTCAGCCAAGTTTGTATCTCTGAGGTTCAACTGTAATTAAAATTAAAATATCAGATCCTTTGTAGGGAAGAATGTGCACATTTTGTAATGCCTCAGTTTCCAAACCGTTTTGGAACAAAGGCCTGAGACTGGTTGTTCTGAAAGGATGTGAGTACAAGCAGTCAATCTTAGTGTACACTTTTTTCACAAAAAAATTGTGCTTTTCTGAACAAACCTGAAGCCATTTCTCAGGTGTGGACAGAGAATGCTGCAATGAAAATAGACCGGATCAGAAACAGTTAAAGAAACCCTTCTGTGAGAGCTTTTTGCCCAACATAAGGCAAGAATTATCAAGGTCCCGCCAGCTTGCCATGCCAAAAGACCTAAAGTGCCCTCCACAATTATTGGCACCCCTGGTAAAGATGAGAAAAATGGTTCTAAAAGATTAACCTTTTGGTGAATTAGCTTAATCTCACACTGAAAAATCCAAAAAAAAAAACCTTTAATTGAAGTAAATTTAGTTTGGGAAAAAAAATCCCTCATCAAGAAATAATTATTTTTAACAATACCATGTGTGCCACAATTATTGGCACCCCTAGAAATTCTTATGAACAAAATGTAACTGAAGCATTTTTTCCATTTATATTTTACTTTTTAAAGTTGATCAGAGTGTTTAGGAACTTTCAAGCAGTAATCCATGACTTCCTGTTTCACTGGGGTATAAATATGAGGTGACACAGAGGCCATATTCCCTGATTCATACATCAACATGGGAAAGATAAGATAACACACAAATCAAATTAGGGAAAAGTGTGTTGAGTTTCATAAGTCAGGGAATGGCTATAACAAAAATAGATACTCACCTGAAAATGCCCATATCTACAATGATATTAAAAAGTTTTAAAACTTAAAAAGTTCAAAGCAACTGGAACTGTTACAAACTTGCCTGGAAGCGGACCCAAGTTCATTTTGCCCCCACACACATTGAGGAGGATGGTACAAAAAATCCCAAAGGATCACTGTTGGAGAATTACAGAGGAAAGTAGCATCTTGGGGTCATCAAGTCTCCAAAACTACCATTAGACGTCACCACCATGCAAAAAATTATTTGGAAGGCATGCCAGAAAAAAGCCTTTCCTGTCATTTCACCACAAACGTAAGCACCTGGAGTTTGCTAAACGCTACTGGAACTTTGACTGGAACCGTGTTCTATGGTCAGATGAAACGAAAATTGAGCTTTTCGGTAACCAACACTCAAGGTGGGTTTGGCATAAAAAGAAGGATGGCTATACCGAAAATAACCTAATTCCCACTGTTAAGTATGGTGGAGGTTCCGTGATGTTGTGGGGCTGTTTTTCCTCCAAAGGCCCTGGGACCCTTGTTAGGGTACATGGCATCATGAACTCCATGAAATACCAGGACATTTTAAATCTGAATCTGCCTGCCTCTGCCAGGAAACTAAAACTGGGTCGCCGTTGGATCTTCCAGCAGGACAATGATCCAAAACATACGTCCAAATCAACAAACTGTGGGCTGAGCTGAAGAGGAGAGTGCAAAAGAGAGGACCTAGGACTGATGATCTGGAGAGATTCTGTAAAGAGGAATGGTCTCAGATTCCTTGCTCTGTATTCTCCAACGTTATTCGATGTTACGGGAGAAGACTGAGTGCTGTTTTATTGGCAAAGGGAGGTTGTACAAAGTATTAAATGCAGGGGTGCCAATAGTTGTGGCACACATGGTTTTGTTAAAAATAATTATTTCTTGATGAGAACTTTTTTTTTCTCAGAATAAATTAACTTCAATTAAAGGTTAGATTTTTCTCATTTTTTCAGTGTGAGATTAAGACAATTCACCAAACGGTGAATTTTTTATAACCGTTTTTACTCATCTTTACCAGGTGTGCTAATAATTGTGGAGGGCACTGTATGTCTCTGCCAGAGGGGGATGAATGAGCTCTAACCAGGCAATGGTGTCATTGGAAATAGGCCTGTTATACTGTTAGAAACAAGTACAGGGCAGTATGATGTACCTGTATATATCTCGAGCCATCCCAAAGTCTCCAATCTTTGCCACTCTTCCAGGCCCAGGGCAGGTGAGGAGGCAGTTGCGAGCAGCGATGTCCCTACATCAGACAAACAGCTACCGTTACTTTCTCTCACCTGATTGGCTCCTTTTTGGATAAAAGAGCCGACAATTAATTTGGTGTATGATTTTTTGGTATTGTCATGACCATAGTGGCCTGACAGTGTTATTAAAATAAGAAATCCCCTTTTGTTTTGTGTTACATTTGTTTACATCCATTTAGTGGCTGTGGTCGGCTTGAGGTTAGCTGAGGTGCGTCTGGGTTGTTAATTAATTCTCGCGAGAGTGCCTTTAAAGAGGAAGGTCAAATAACTTGGAGGCTTTCAGTCTGTGCAGTTGCGGCCAGAGGATCGGGGGTTCAATCCCCGGTCCTGACAGATCCGAGCATAGCCGGTGCCTTGAGGGAGTGGCAATTAGCGGCTGCTCCCGGGGTGGGGGAAGGGACTCGACGAGAATCGTCACGCACAGAACGGCCCCAGTGAGTTGGAATCACGGTCAGGAGCTTGAGGAGTCAAGAGGATGTGGCGCCCTCTTTCCTACGGGGTTGTGTAGCGGCGATTCTCAAGCGGTTGCTATGGGGGGGAATTTACTAACATAAGGTTCAATTGGCTACCAAATTAGGGGAAAAAATCTGAAACAAATTTATAAAAATTATTTTAAAGTTTGGAATCACAAAGGACTTATGTTTTTGAAAGAAATCGATACTTTTATTCACCAAGGTGGCATTCAATTGATCAAAAAGTACAGTCACAACATTAATAATGTTACAAATTACTATTTGAAATAAGTTTTTTAAAATTCAATCTTTACCTTTACATATGATTGCAAAGCCCGATTTACAGCAGCCATTACTCTAGTACTACCTCATCCTTAAGTACTCATGCTAATGTGCTAATTTGGTACTAGAGAAACCATTCCCATTATATTAAGCGCATCTGAAAACAATTGTGCCCATTTAATGAAGCTATAGAATGTCTTTCTTTGAGTTGCTAAAGTAGAGGTAGAATGAAATAGTAGTTTTTAACATTATCAATGTCTTGACTGTATTTTTAAAATCAATTTAATGCTACCTTGGTGAATAAAAGTATCAATTTCTTTAAAAAACATAAATAAATGTCCCAGTAATTCCAAACTATTGAACAGTAGTATATGCTGGGACTGGTCACCTACTGAGGCCGTGCGTGAGCTGTCCACCATGAGTCTTTTCTTTTCTCAGTCTATTCCACATGCTGAGCTCAGTGTTTGCCCACGTTGACTCCTGGAAACTTAGCTTGCAACAGTATCATGTCCTGCTAAACTTTTGCTTGGCAACAAATCATTGCTACAGTGAATAAGTTGTACCCTTGAAATGGGGGGAGTGAATAAGTGATTGCAACACACAACATGCTGTCTTGTTCAAAATTATATGAACGACAAGCAGGATGCACATCCCCTACAGCTTACTGTTTCCAGGTATTCTCAATCAAACACTGGCTAGACTTGAATAATCCACATTATGCACAAATATAATGCAATATAATAGTAGATAACAGTAGACTCCGACATATGTATGATATAATGACGCCAAGAACAGTATGTTTCTCTGAACAAAAGAACAGTTAATATTTCAATATGTCACAAACAATCTTAATACTCCAACAACTCACTCAGTGTGGAGGTGGGCTGACGTATAGATGAATGATTAAAAAAATTAGATTTTCACATGGATAATTCCCATACTTTCTGTAAAATACATGCACATACAAGGGATCCTCAGTCTTATCCAGAAAGGGCCAGTGTGGGTGCTGGCTTTTGTTCCAACCAAGCAGAAGGACCTTCAGGTGTGTTACTGCTTGGCTTAAACAAAAGCCTGCACCCACATTGGCCCTTTCTGGATAAGATTGAGGACCCCTGGCATACACACTTTATGATCAAATTGCATTGCATTATCATTTGATAAGTGAGGCCTATTTTTCCTAGTTAATATAGTGTCAAATACACCACTGTGAAAACATGTTCCAATTTTTATTTTTTAAAGTAATGCATTAATGATTGTAGTTCGACTTGTAGTCCACTTTAACGGAGTGCATATCCACTACTGCAACGGACGGGTGGTTCTCGACCAATAAGATATCATCATCTTGTCTGTCTGCTCTGTGGCAGATGGGTGTAGGCTACTGCCGCTCAAGACAAGCTAACGTTAGCATGCTAAGTAGAGAAGCCGCCCGACAAGGTCAGAAACTATGCTACGGTTAAACACATAAAGCAATTCTAGCTTTTAGTCATTCAAGCTAGCTACTAACGTTAGAAAAAAGTGTTTAAAAACGGAGCTGTGTGCTACTGCTGGCAAACGTTATATGACAACGTCTGGAGACAAGGCTGCTTGTTCGGAGGGAATTGTGGGACGTGGAGTTTTTAAACAGTGCCAGCGCTGGTATGTTCACACAAAAAATACTAAAATGTTAAATTTACTCGAAGCTGGTCCAGAAAAACGTCATGGTTTGCGAACAGGTGTTATATTGAACAATCCAGGAAATTGACGGTAAGACATAATCAGTAATCATAATCAGAAATGGTTTAAAAGTAAGCTTTAGTTAATGTATACGCTCTAAATGAATGGGGAATTTACTTCCGAAACCAGCGTGACGTAGTCACTTGAGTACTCTATATGCATGCTACACGTTACACGTTACCGCTCTTGGAGAGAGTTCAGTGTACCCGTTGAAATGGAAATGTCTGTATGTTCTGACCTCATGTAACCACACAGCATTCAGATACAACTTCACACATCCACACAATAAAGCCCCAAACTTGGGTTATTTTGCCGTTTTTCTTCTTCTTCTTCCCATTTTTCCTGCCAAACTGCCTGCCTCCGTCGCGATGTTATCCAATGGGGAGAATTATTCTTTGAGGGTATGGTCTGTATACCTGCTCATCAAGCTTATCGCCCAATAAAAACGCTTCATACTAATGTTTTTTAATGTTAATACAGCTAATGGCTTCATGCTTTCCAAGAAGTTACTGTGGCCTAATGGATAGAGGTGCTGTCTCTCACACAGAGGATTGTGGGTTCGAGCCCAGCAGGGCACATGTTTATTTTCCACAAAAACAATGTGCAACTGTTAAGTACTTTTCATTTATAAGACTGTTATTATTTTCACATTAACACATTAACATATTTTTATTGCAAAGGCAAAAGAGGTTTCCAATATTAACTGTTCAATGTTTCACTTGACGCTCGCTCTTGTCTGGTTTGGGGAGGGTGTTAAGCTCTGCTCTTGCGGTCATGACTGACTGACTGTGGAAACCAAACCTCAACGTACCCTTGCCTTGACCAACATTTCTTTATTCATTAATTTCTTCACTTCAGCTCTGTTCACTTTATCCTTTTCACACATAACAGTGTCACCATAAAATTAACTACTAGGAAAATTAAGAATTTGCGATAATAGCCTACATTAAGAATTGATGATAGCCTCATTTAAGCTGCAATCCTTCAAGAGATCGGATTTATAAACCGCCAATTCCCCAAACATATCTCATTCATGGTTAGTCACTTAAAAAGAAAAACAACAATAGCCTCCGAATGTGGCTCTAGTCTACGCTACTCTGCAGATAATGTAGCTTACTGCAAACACTTTTAATTATAATAATAATAATAATAAGAAGAAGAAGAAGAATCTCTGGTATGTACTTTCTTAGTAGTATCTATTGTTTTCTTTCTGGCTAAGATTCCTGGGAAATATGCGTTGTCCAATTACGCTAACGTTACTGTTGCCAGAGAAATGTCAGTCTGCTTCTAGTCAGGAAGCAGATACAAGCTAGGCTACTACGAAGCGAATCAACATGCCTTATAGCCTACATTCATTGCACGACAGAAAACTAAACTAAACCTAGCTGTCCGGTACCAAAACATTTCCCGCAGGTAACGTTCTACACTACTGGAAAAAAAACTACGAAGGAATTTCTGCGAATGAACTTACTCGCTCGCTCGCTAGCTCGTAGCCCACACATGGAAGGTTGGAGTTACGCATCCGGCTATCCAGTGTTGAATAGCCTAACGTTAAATGTATTTAATTTTCTATAGAATAATAATAGCCCTATTTTAAAACTGTATTTCCATATTTTACTGATCCAAACTATTTAGGCTGTACTAGCTATTTAGGCTGTATGTCTTTCAGCTAGAATGTGTTTGCGTCTAACCCATTGTGCATGCATGTCTCCATGTAGACTTGGTTCATTCATTTACATGCTTCTTCATGATCCATAGCTCAGGTGGTGCTGTTCATTGTATTTCATTACACATTAAATACTGCTCATCTACAAACTATTTTAATGTAATTGTGTGCTGTCTGTAATAGGATAACTGTTCTCATTCTTGTCAATAGAGGGCGTTATGGTTACGCGAATGTCTGCATGCATTTCTTTGGAATGCATGTCTCTCTCTGTGTTTATCTTCATGCATTATTCATCATTAGTTAGCTATAAAAAATAAGTGATATCAGATCAAAAATGTCTACGACGTAAAAAAAGCCAAGTTAATGGCCTACATAGTGCTGTCTATAAGTCCTTAATTCCAACTTGCAAAAACTAGGCCTGCCTTTAAAAGTCTTGATATCAAAATGTGGCCAAGTTACAACTAACAATATTGCCTATCGTAGCTCACACTAAATAAACTAGCTCTATTCCAAAGCAATGTTATCCAAACTTTCCTAAATTATTTAATGCAACTTGGCCCTGTGTTTCTTCATCTTACCATCTCAAGAGAATGTGGTCAATGAAACTATGTGCCACATCAAATTGCAAAATGAAAATAATTTATAGTGGAAATACTCTGATTCAGATGTGTTGCACTTAGAAATTAAACAGAAAAATTACTACACTATAGGGCATGTTTGAACAATTGTCTGCATCCACTGCTTTGGGTCTATGAAAAGCACAGAATTAATAAAATGTATCATTATTATTATTATGTATTTATTGATTTATTTATTTGGATTTCTATCAAAACCTGTGTGGTCCTACAGAGCATAGATATCCTTGTGTTCACAAAATTCTGTTTGCAAATATCATAAATACTATTATGTTAAGAAAATTGGTACTATTACTTATTTGCCACCATCTGACCCACAAACATGTCTGGATACGTTTGTAAAAATGCTATATGTACGCTATTTTCTAGGTGAAATTATTACTAATATTTATCTGCATTTATTTATTCATCACCCCTTTCTCTATTGTACATGATGGTTCTTGATATAAAAGTGTTTGTTTGTAAAGAATTCTGTAGCAGCAGTTAACATTTTAAAACCTGTACATTTTCTAAAGTAAACTTGCCAACAAAGTACAACCATATCCTTTCTGGAGTGTAATTATTCATCAACTCATAAAAACTTCATAAAAACATTAATTGAAATCATATGTTGTTCCATGAGGCACAATTTCTTCACATGCAAAGATGAAGAAACACAGGGCCAAGTTGCATTAAATAATTTAGGAAAGTTTGGATAGCATTACTTTGGAATAGAGCTAGTTTATTTAGTGTGAGCTACGATAGGCAATATTGTTAATATTGTTGGCCACATTTTGATATCAAGACTTTTAAAGGCAGGCCTAGTTTTTGCAAGTTGGAATTAAGGACTTATAGACAGCGCTATGTAGGCTATGCGTGAGTAACTTGATTTTTTTTAACGTCGTAGACGTTTTTGATCTGATTATTACCTTATCATGCCCAGATTTCGGCATTTTTCAAATTTCCAAAGGGGGCATGGCCTAGCTAAACCAGCGTGCTTTGTTACCCTTCAAGTGGTTTCAGCTGCTGCTCTGGTGACATTAGCAACAGACTGGAATTGACCTGTGGATGAAGTGATTCTCCTCCAGGTAACGGCAGCCGAGGGCGATGTCCCGAGCCATGTTCAGAAGTTCCAGCATGGAGAGGGAGGAGCTCTGGCTCTGGAACAACACACAACTGAGCATGTGAAGATCAATGATGTCTCTTATGTCCACACCACATCAGCGTGCACACACATGCACATTAGCCATGCAGTGGTTCCCAAACTCGGTCCTGGGGCCCCCCTGTGTATGCTGGTTTTCGTTGCAATCCCAGAATTTTAAAATGTTATTTTTTGTTAATGAGGTGGTTTTCATGTTTAGAGGAATTATTCACCCTCTTAAGCCACATTATGTCAGAAATGGCTATGCATGCCATGTAGAACAAACTCCCCATGATCACGTTGTGCTTATTGTGCTATATTTCCTTAAGCTTATTAACACAATGCAGGTTTGGCTTGGTAACATTTTGCTTTGTGTTTGAATTCCCCATTATCTTCCATAATTGTTAGTTTTAGTGCCCATGTGTCCACACTTTCGCCAATTAGGAGCCCATTGATTCAACTCAGTCTTTAATTTTATCAGTTAAATAATCTTCTCATCATTTTTAAAGAATATAGCACAATAGGCACAATGTGAACATGGGGTGTTTATTCTACATGGCATGCATAGCTATTTCTGATATAATGTAACTTAGGAGGGTAAATAATCCATCTAAACATAAAAAGCACCTAATTCAGAAAAATTAACAGCTTGTTAACATTCTGGGATTGCAGTTGTGGTTGGAACGAAAACCAGCATACACAGTGGGGCCCCAGGACCGAGTTTGGGAACCATTGCATTAGTGAATCACAATAATGACAGGCTATTCAGCCCATCAAGGCTTGTCATAAACCTACAGTCCAGTGTTTCCCCTTCAATACATTAGGAGTTTGCCGCCCCACCTAATATGAGCCTACAGTCCAGTGTTTCCCCTTCAATACATTCAGAGTTTGCTGCCCCATCTAAAAATATATAATGGCAATGTCATTGTTTGAAAACTAATTTACTAGAATTTAAAAATCAATTGAACATGTGTTCATGTAAGCGCTTTTTGTGACCCATCTTCAGAGATTATGAACGATTCAATAGATTTGCAGTTTGTCAACTCTCATCGGTTAGTAACAAACTACAAGGGCCCTATCTTACACCCGGCGCTAAGCGGCGCTAACCCAAATGTGTCTTTGCTATGTTACACCCAGCGCAGGAGTCATTATAGCACCTAGCGCTCACATCATTTAAATACCAAGTGATATTGTGCCCATAGCAAGTGAACTGGGCGGGCTGGTCTTAAGATGAGGTGTGGCCAGAATAATTTTTGGCATATTGCTATCTTGAGCCAGCAGAAGGCGCTTGCACTAAAACCACCACAAACCTGGTCTGAAGTCAAGTCGCAGTTGTTTACATGTTATTTTAACGATGCATATAAGTGTGTCTACATAGGCTTGTGCAAAACGCGCGTACACCCTCCTATCTGTTACACACAGGGGAGCGCACAAGCATGACTAAAAATATCAAGATTACAATGTGAAATATTATTATTGTGTAGCCTATATGAAAACATGCATAATAAAAGGGTCCATAGGTCAAAGACCACATACCTCTCCTACAGCAAAGGGGAATGAGACATTAAATTGCATTCAGCCCACTCCATCAACATCCAGGTGATGTGCAATGGTACGCGTAAGGTTACATAAATAGACTATTCGCAATTATCCTGGATCAAGCTATGACTTAGCCTATATTTGCTAGTAGTTCCTGTAATCTTCTGGGCGGACAATCTTCTGTACGGGACAATGGATATCCATTACACACTTTGCTGATAACACCTATATCAAGGCTAATGCGCAAATTGTCATTTACACCTAATGCGTGAATTGTCATTCAATGGAAAACTTGCACACTGCAATAGACGGACATTTGAGTTCTGAAAATGCACTTCAGATGTCATTACAATACAGCTGTCTTCCTCTAGGCCTACAGCCTGTAAGTAAATTGAATGGTTTTGACTGAAAAAAGTTCAAAACCTTGTCCAGTGAATATTGCATTTATTGTTTCTCAAATAGCCGAGGCTACAGTCCCCGGGATTCGCTGTGCATAAGGTTCTCGATAGCCTACGGTTAAAAAACGGAGATAAATGTCACCATGTTAACTGAATTGTAACCTTAGCTATTCTTCGTCCTTCATATTTTTTAAATTACAGTGACAAGGTTTACATATCCTCAGCTTATTAAAACCCCGCTGATTTCACCTGTTAACCCATAACTGAACAGAACGATTTTAAAGAGAACTAAGAGTCTAATTAGAAACAAAAACAAATTTGCAGCACATTACAGAATTAATTCACAATTAATTTTAATGCTATTTAACTTCATACAGGAGCAGATCTGTTTCCCCTGCTGTAAATCACACTTTTCATGGTGTTCCTAGGAAAGTAGGGTAGGAAAGCGAATAACTAACATTAGTTAATGAAACATCCTAAATATCCAAATCACAGAGCGATGTTTTAACAACGCTATTTTAGCCAACTTTTATTAACGTAAAGTTAAATATTAAACTGATGTTTTATCCTCTGTTCTTTTTCATTATTTTCCAGTCTCTTGTTTTCTTTGATGCCTCTGATATTTTGAAGTAATTGATGAAGCCAAATGATAGGCAACACAAGCAGGAAGTGAAGAGGGGCAGGGCAGAAAGGAGTTTTATTGAGCTTCTTACTCTGTAGGCCTACACTGTACACACTGTAAAACATGAAACATTGGGAAATGGGAGAAACAATACAGAACTTTACTCCCATTTCCATCCGTCTGGGAAGGCACCAAACCGACGGAATAAAATAAAAATAAAATAAAATAAAATGCAAACGGATGTACCGGTCCACGATCGCGCCAGCACCCCATCTACAAAGGCATCCTGGGGGAAACACTACAGTCTATAGAGCAACCAGCACTGCATCAAGCACAGGCTACACCCAAAGGGTCTCTGCCTAAAATAACCTGCAAAGCTGTGCCATGCAATGACAGCTCTCTGTGTAAAAGAAATACCTACGCCCCAAAACTTAACCTGAAAGATTGGTTGCAGTTCACTGTGTTAATCCCTTTTATTAATTTAAACCCTCATTCAACTCTCCCCCTTAGTATAACACACACACAAGTGTATGCAGAAACGCATACCTGAGCTCACACACCCACACACACTTACGATTCTGGGGCGGTTCTGTCTGAGGAAGCTCTTCAGGTCGCCTCCAGTCATGAGCTCCAGCAGGATGAATCGGGGCAGGATCTGCAGGCTCACCCCAATGCACCGCACTATGTTCTGGTGGCTGAACTTACTGTGGAGACAACCGCATGTTGCTGAATGCAATGAGGCCTGGCTGGAACTGCACAAACGCTAGCCCCCCTGGTGTGACTGTGACCACACCTACCATAACTGCAGTCTGCCTGGCTCTATTCTCCTCAAACCTGCAGTCTGCCTGGCTCTATTCTCCTCAAACCTGCACTCTGCCTGGCTCTATTCTCCTCAAACCTGCAGTCTGCCTGGCTCTATTCTCCTCAAACCTGCTGTCTGCCTGGCTCTATTCTCCTCAAACCTGCAGTCTGCCTGGCTCTATTCTCCTCAAACCTGCAGTCTGCCTGGCTCTATTCTCCTCAAACCTGCTGTCTGCCTGGCTCTATTCTCCTCAAAACCTGCTGTCTGCCTGGCTCTATTCTCCTCAAACCTGCAGTCTGCCTGGCTCTATTCTCCTCAAACCTGCTGTCTGCCTGGCTCTATTCTCCTCAAACCTGCTGTCTGCCTGGCTCTATTCTCCTCAAACCTGCAGTCTGCCTGGCTCTATTCTCCTCAAACCTGCAGTCTGCCTGGCTCTATTCTCCTCAAACCTGCTGTCTGCCTGGCTCTATTCTCCTCAAACCTGCAGTCTGCCTGGCTCTATTCTCCTCAAACCTGCAGTCTGCCTGGCTCTATTCTCCTCAAACCTGCAGTCTGCCTGGCTCTATTCTCCTCAAACCTGCAGTCTGCCTGGCTCTATTCTCCTCAAACCTGCAGTCTGCCTGGCTCTATTCTCCTCAAACCTGCAGTCTGCCTGGCTCTATTCTCCTCAAACCTGCAGTCTGCCTGGCTCTATTCTCCTCAAACCTGCTGGCTGCCTGGCTCTATTCTCCTCAAACCTGCAGTCTGCCTGGCTCTATTCTCCTCAAACCTGCTGGCTGCCTGGCTCTATTCTCCTCAAACCTGCTGGCTGCCTGGCTCTATTCTCCTCAAACCTGCAGTCTGCCTGGCTCTATTCTCCTCAAACCTGCAGTCTGCCTGGCTCTATTCTCCTCAAACCTGCTGGCTGCCTGGCTCTATTCTCCTCAAACCTGCTGGCTGCCTGGCTCTATTCTCCTCAAACCTGCAGTCTGCCTGGCTCTATTCTCCTCAAACCTGCTGACTGCCTGGCTCTATTCTCCTCAAACCTGCAGTCTGCCTGGCTCTATTCTCCTCAAACCTGCTGGCTGCCTGGCTCTATTCTCCTCAAACCTGCAGTCTGCCTGGCTCTATTCTCCTCAAACCTGCTGGCTGCCTGGCTCTATTCTCCTCAAACCTGCTGGCTGCCTGGCTCTATTCTCCTTAAACCTGCAGTCTGCCTGGCTCTATTCTCCTCAAACCTGCAGTCTGCCTGGCTCTATTCTCCTCAAACCTGCTGGCTGCCTGGCTCTATTCTCCTCAAACCTGCTGGCTGCCTGGCTCTATTCTCCTCAAACCTGCAGTCTGCCTGGCTCTATTCTCCTCAAACCTGCTGGCTGCCTGGCTCTATTCTCCTCAAACCTGCTGGCTGCCTGGCTCTATTCTCCTCAAACCTGCAGTCTGCCTGGCTCTATTCTCCTCAAACCTGCTGGCTGCCTGGCTCTATTCTCCTCAAACCTGCAGTCTGCCTGGCTCTATTCTCCTCAAACCTGCAGTCTGCCTGGCTCTATTCTCCTCAAACCTGCTGGCTGCCTGGCTCTATTCTCCTCAAACCTGCTGGCTGCCTGGCTCTATTCTCCTCAAACCTGCAGTCTGCCTGGCTCTATTCTCCTCAAACCTGCTGGCTGCCTGGCTCTATTCTCCTCAAACCTGCAGTCTGCCTGGCTCTATTCTCCTCAAACCTGCTGGCTGCCTGGCTCTATTCTCCTCAAACCTGCAGTCTGCCTGGCTCTATTCTCCTCAAACCTGCTGGCTGCCTGGCACTATTCTCCTCATAACTGCAGTCTGCCTGGCTCTATTCTCCTCAAACATGCAGTCTGCCTGGCTCTATTCTCCTCAAACCTGCTGGCTGCCTGGCTCTATTCTCCTCAAACCTGCAGTCTGCCTGGCTCTATTCTCCTCAAACCTGCAGTCTGCCTGGCTCTATTCTCCTCAAACCTGCAGTCTGCCTGGCTCTATTCTCCTCAAACCTGCAGTCTGCCTGGCTCTATTCTCCTCAAACCTGCAGTCTGCCTGGCTCTATTCTCCTCATAACTGCAGTCGGCCTGGCTCTATTCTCCTCAAACCTGCAGTCTGCCTGGCTCTATTCTCCTCAAACCTGCAGTCTGCCTGGCTCTATTCTCCTCAAACCTGCAGTCTGCCTGGCTCTATTCACCTCAAACTGCTGGCTGCCTGGCTCTATTCTCCTCAAATCTGCAGTCTGCCTGGCTCTATTTCTCCTCAAACCTGCAGTCTGCCTGGCTCTATTCTCCTCAAACCTGCAGTCTGCCTGGCTCTATTCTCCTCAAACCTGCAGTCTGCCTGGCTCTATTCTCCTCAAACCTGCAGTCTGCCTGGCTCTATTCTCCTCATAACTGCAGTCTGCCTGGCTCTATTCTCCTCAAACCTGCAGTCTGCCTGGCTCTATTCTCCTCAAACCTGCAGTCTGCCTGGCTCTATTCTCCTCAAACCTGCAGTCTGCCTGGCTCTATTCTCCTCAAACCTGCAGTCTGCCTGGCTCTATTCTCCTCAAACCTGCAGTCTGCCTGGCTCTATTCTCCTCAAACCTGCAGTCTGCCTGGCTCTATTCTCCTCAAACCTGCAGTCTGCCTGGCTCTATTCTCCTCAAAACTGCTGGCTGCCTGGCTCTATTCTCCTCAAACCTGCTGGCTGCCTGGGCTTGCACTATCTTGGCAGCTCACTGGACATCCAGAGGATCATGACTTCAAACGTCCTGCCAGGAAATGGCTACAGTTTCTTTGACCTTGATACATAATCATACTAGCTCCAATTAAGCGATAGCACAGCTGTAGAAATCAGCTCCAGTAATGTGTGAAGTTAAAGGACAGGAGAATAACCTGAAAACAAGGTTTAGGGTTTTTTCCCCATGTCAGATGCTGCATGGCACCACTGTTCGGCCGTGGTACTTTTTAACGGTGCTTTGTGATGGAGCTTGTGTTGCAGCTTGTGTGCTCCAGCCAACTATACCTCATAATTAGGGCCTCCATCAGGAAGTCCAGCTCATCCTGCTCTGAGCAGATTTCAGGGAGAGTCTGTCAAACAGAAAATGGTTTAAAATCAAGACTCTTCAAAGCAAGACACAAAGATCATGTAAAGAATTCTGAGTACAGATTAGTAGGCCAAAAAAAAATATTATCTAGGGGAAAAAAACTCACTGGGCCTCATTTATCAATACGGTCATAAAAATTTGCATATATTTGAGCATACCTAACTTGCGTATGAAAATCTCATGTGTGATCTATCAAACTTGGTAAACTATTGATCTGAGCATAAATTACAGGTTGATAAATCAGACTTGATCGTATATGAGGAAGCGAGTGCACATCATTCTGAATTAGCATATGCACACGCCCATTTACTACTATATTTGGCAAGGCCACCTCTCTTAAAACACACATGTCAATACGGTTTTCTCAGTATCATAGGCCATGATGGGCAAATAACCCTTCACAAAAAAAGTTTGGAAGGTACAGGTGAAGGAAAGGGCATCCCAGACCTCTCACCTGCAGGCGAGAGGATGGGGGATATCATTGGAAAAGTGGCCTTGGAATGGGTGATAGAAGACGGCAACAGCGATTTGCCCCTGCTAGCATCTTTTTTCACTTACACTGGATGCATCAAAGATTCTCACAAAGCCTGGGTGCGCCATCTGCTAGGTCTGTTAGGCTAATAAAGTTAAATTGGCCATTCTTGGAAAAAATAGAAAAAGGTTACATTTTTGCGTCTTTCATACATACTGGTGATGTGTTATTTTTATATGGCTGTCTCCAATAAATCCTTATACAGAGGCTATTTCCAGATTGATTCATTTTAACCGACTCGTGCTTCATTCCATTTAGGCTACGTGCGATGAGCAACTAATAGTGGCGTCTAAATAAACATTATTCAGATATTATTTTTGCCAACTACGGTACGAGCTGCTACGTGTAGTTCAAGTGCGTTTTAAAATATTGCCCATATGCATTAATGGCTAATTCCTAATAATTTAGGAATAATTTAAGTTTGGACAGCATTGCTTTGGAATAGAGATTATATTTAGTGTGAGCTATGATAGGCAATATTGTTAGTTGTAACTTGGCCACATTTTGATATCAATACTTTTAAAGGCAGGCCTAGTTTTTGCAAGTTGGAATTAAGGACTTATAGACAGCGCTCTATAAGCGCTGAGTAACTTGGCTTTTTTTTTTACATTGAAAACGTTTTTGTTCAGATTTCTTTGTACAATACACCCATGCTTTTTTTGATAAATCTGGAAATGTGCGTAAAAATGGTCGTACGCACACTTTATGATCAGATTTGAACATTCAGTAAATGAGGTCCATTCAATTATATACAATAAAGGAAAATATGCTGTGGAGTTATAAAAGTTTGTGTTTTCTTGCTTGTATTACTGACACATTATTGGCATATTTATTGAAAGAGTTCCTCTGCATCCCTGCATATGTAGCCTACACGGCATGTCCCTGACCTTTCATACCATGAATGTAGTGTAAGTGTATTGAACTTTAACCCAATGCTTCAATGCTTCCCCGAGGTTTAAATACAGCGATTTAACCCTATAGATGCAATGTGAATATACTAACCTTTATGGCAACCTGCAGGGCTGAATTGTCTGCAGCAATGCCAAGGACTTGGCCTTCATACACCTCCCCAAATGCACCATGACCAAGGGCCCTGAAACCACCCGCAGAGAAGGACAGACTACTATGAGCAATCATCTGACATTTGCACTCCCACAAAGCTATCAAATTGCTACAATACATTGCAACCTTGTTTGACTCAATTACTGAATTGTCACTGATTCCACACTGAATTAAATTGATTAATCATTGTTTTTGTATAGTACCATTTAAAAACAAGTTATCTCCCAGTATTCAAAGTTTAGTGACTACATCAGTTTTCAGGCTGTAGTTTAAAGAGTAAGCACCAGATGGACAACTTTTATATTTACAAACTAGACCATTATCTAGGCAACAATATCAAGTTTTTTTAAATGAGCAGTTTGCCATAACCATTGAAAAAACCGCTGACAATGGAATCATAGATGTATGACGTCACATGTGGAGGAAGTGTAAATATTTGCCTATAGTACTTACTGTACTGTGTACAATATTGGTCTGTAAATGGCTGGGACTGGGTGTCTAACTGAGTTAGCACCTATCGGTATACAACAATGGCAGACACTCACAAATCTGACAGTTCTTAGAATGAAAAGGAAGTAGAATATTTTGAGGAGGGACAAATGGAAAAAGATATGTTTATTGAGCTGTTTAGCTTTGAACCTGATGCTGCACCACGCCAGGATGCAGAGAATCCTCCAACAGACAAGGGACAATTGAATCGCGTCGTAAGATCAGACTGGTATAACAACGTTAGCCTAACATTAGCTAGTTAGCTAGCTGTGTTAGTTAACTATTTCTGTGAGAAAAGTTGAAAACTGTCTCTGTGCAATGGCAGGGATAGTTAGTATTTGGACATGATGCTTTCGGTTGCCGTTGTTCCCGATGTAAACACTGCTGCACTTGTACGCAATACGGAGAACTGTCTACAGACATTGCAGTAGGCTAGCTGCATCATATCACTGGCCTGTGCGTAGTCTAAGAAAGAAAATTGTACACTTCTCTCCATGCAATTAAAAAGTTTTTATTTTCAAGTCACCAACATGTTTCGACAGTATGCCTTCATCAGGGCGCAATTTTATACCAGAGTAATTTCTCTTTCACATTTTTTTAATTTCCAGCGTTTTAAATTATCTGGTGAATGAGATGACTCAAGCAGGGTATAAATTTGGATTACAGGGTACAGCTGTTTAACAAGATGCTAAAATAAAACCAGTGTTGCTTCCAGTGAAGGTTATTCCAAAGCTTGGGCATCCTTAAGCTGAAATTTAGGGCACAGCCTGCCTCCTATGATCAAAGAACAACTGGTAATTTATATTAACCCCTTCACACACATGAAAAATTTGGTCAATTCTCACCTATTTAGGGGGTGTTCTATTTAAGGCTTTATAACTCCAGGTGTGAGCATGACAGAAACTTGGAAAATGGCTTAATTAAACAAGACAGTTGTACCATTTACAATATCAGTAATCTACAATATATTAGTTTATTTTATAAATTTGGTCAAAATAAAGTGCCACAAATGCAAAGAAATCTTGGAAAAATACAACAAGTTAGTTTGCAATGAAATACTGAGAGCTATATGAGTAAAGCAGGTAAAACTATACATTTCCTGGATCAAAGACTCGTCGTCCACAACTGAAATCTGAGGCTGATATGCAGAACTGCTGAAGATGAAAAATGTAGGCATCTATCCAAAATGGCTAAATTGTGCACAGCTGTAAATGATAAAATCATCATATATTTAACTACAAATAGACTGTTTTGGCTCATTAAACTCACTTCATCATTTAGAGGGGGGAATTTCTATCTTTTAATCGGTATAGGGGAATGGATATCGATGGGTCCAAAAACCTATCCAAAACCTGTCATAAAATGAATCAAATTTCTTTGGTCTGTTATAAAGCATATACACATTATAATCACTCCAAGGAAATTTTTTATTCATCTAGCACATATGCACAGTAAATTGGAATGAGTATTTTCCATGCCCTAAGTGACAGGTATAGCCCAGGGAGATACGAATATGCCATAGTCAATATTATGTACAATAAAATAATATTCCACCGTCTGGAAAATGCTGCAAATGTTCTACCGGCAAATCTGAGCCACCTATGAACACTTACACTACAGTATGTGAAATGCACTAAAAATGCTGAAAAAAAACCAATATCAAACATATGGCAGAACACTGTGGCCATATTATAAATTCTATATGAAGCCTTTGTTCAAAATATGACCCCTTTTTGATCAGAAATAGCCATATTTGTTGTCTTTTTAAATAATTTGTTCTACTTTGGCAACATGCCTTTTTTGGCTCATCACAAAACAAACAGTTTGGGGCTGCTGGCTTTTATATTGACTAGAAATCATGGTCTTGGCAGAGAGAATATGATGTTCTGCTGTCCCTGGCACCTGCATACCTTCGCTGTGGCCTTAATGTTGGAACATGAGCAGCATCATGTTCCTGTACTGGGGAACCGTGTCACAGTACTGTGGGATTCCTGAGTAGTGTGATGTTACTGTGAAATACCTGAGTAGTGTGATGTTACTGCGAAATACCTGAGTAGTGTACCTTCGCAGTGTGATGTTACTATGACACACCTGAGTAGTGTGATGTTACTATGAAATATCTGAGTAGTGTGATGTTACTATGAAATATCTGAGTAGTGTGATGTTACTATGAAATACCTGAGTAGTGTGATGTTACTATGAAATATCTGAGTAGTGTGATGTTACTATGAAATATCTGAGTAGTGTGATGTTACTATGAAATACCTGAGTAGTGTGATGTTACTATGAAATACCTGAGTAGTGTGATGTTACTATGAAATACCTGAGTAGTGTGATGTTACTATGAAATACCCGAGTAGTGTGACGTTACTGTGAAATACCCACGTAGTGTGACGTTACTGTGAAATACCTGAGTAGTGTGATGTTGCTGTGGGATACCTGAGTAGTCTGATGTTGCTGTGGGATACCTGAGTAGTGTGATGTTGCTGTGGGATACCTGAGGAGTGTGATTTTACTGTGAAATACCTGAGTAGTGTGATGTTACTGTGGTATACCTGAGTAGTGTGATGTTACCGTGGGTTACCTGAGTAGTGTGATGTTACTATGAAATACCTGAGTAGTGTGATGTTACTGTGAAATACCTGAGTAGTGTGTTGTTACTGTGAAATACCAGAGTAATGTGATGTTACTGTGAAATACCTGAGTAGTGTGATGTTCTTATAAAATACCTGAGTAGTGTGATGTTCCTATGAAATACCTGAGTAGTGTGATGTTACTGTGAAATACCCGAGTAGTGTGATGTTGCTGTGGGATACCTGAGTAGTGTGATGTTACTGTGAAATACCTGAGTAGTGTGATGCTACTATGAAATACCCGAGTAGTGTGATGTTGCTGTGGGATACCAGAGTGGTGTGATGTTACTGTGGGATGCCTTAGTAGTGTGATGTTGCTGTGGGATACCTGAGTAGTGTGATGTTACTGTGGGATGCCTTAGTAGTGTGGTGTTGCTGTAAAATACCTGAGTAGTGTGATGTTACTGTGAAATACCTGAGTAGTGTGATGTTACTGTGAAATGCCTGAGTAGCGTGATGTTGCTGTGAAATACCTGAGTAGTGTGATGTTGCTGTGAAATACCTGAGTAGTGTGATGTTACTGTGAAATACCTGAGTAGTGTGATGTTACTGTGAAATACCTGAGTAGTGTGATGTTGCTGTGAAATACCTGAGTAGTGTGATGTTACTGTGAAATGCCTGAGTAGTGTGATGTTACTGTGAAATGCCTGAGTAGTGTGATGTTGCTGTGGGATACCTGAGGAGTGTGATGTTACTGTGGGATGCCTTAGTAGTGTGATGTTCTTTTGAAATACCTGAGTAGTGTGATGTTACTGTGAAATACCTGAGTAGTCTGATGTTGCTGTGGGATACCTTAGTAGTGTGATGTTCTTTTGAAATACCTGAGTAGTGTGATGTTACTGTGAAATACCTGAGTAGTCTGATGTTGCTGTGGGATACCTGAGTAGTGTGATGTTGCTGTGGGATACCTGAGGAGTGTGATGTTACTGTGAAATGCCTTAGTAGTGTGATGTTGCTGTGAAATACCTGAGTAGTGTGATGTTACTGTGAAATACCTGAGTAGTGTGATGTTGCTGTGAAATACCTGAGTAGTGTGATGTTACTGTGAAATACCTGAGTAATGTGATGTTCTTATGAAATACCTGAGTAGTGTGATGTTCTTATGAAATACCTGAGTAGTGTGATGTTCCTATGAAATACCTGAGTAGTGTGATGTTACTGTGAAATACCTGAGTAGTGTGATGTTGCTGTGAAATACCTGAGTAGTGTGATGTTACTGTGAAATACCTGAGTAATGTGATGTTCTTATGAAATACCTGAGTAGTTTGGTGTTCTTATGAAATACCTGAGTAGTGTGATGTTCCTATGAAATACCTGAGTAGTGTAATGTTACTGTGAAATACCTGAGTAGTGTGATGTTCTTATGAAATACCTGAGTAGTGTGATGTTCCTATGAAATACCTGAGTAGTGTGATGTTACTGTGAAATACCTGAGTAGTGTGATGTTGCTGTGAAATACCTGAGTAGTGTGATGTTACTGTGAAATACCTGAGTAATGTGATGTTCTTATGAAATACCTGAGTAGTTTGGTGTTCTTATGAAATACCTGAGTAGTGTGATGTTCCTATGAAATACCTGAGTAGTGTAATGTTACTGTGAAATACCTGAGTAGTGTGATGTTCTTATGAAATACCTGAGTAGTGTGATGTTCCTATGAAATACCTGAGTAGTGTGATGTTACTGTGAAATACCTGAGTAGTGTGATATTACCGTGGGATACCTGAGTAGTGTGATGTTACTGTGAAATGCCTGAGTAATGTGATGTTCTTATGAAATACCTGAGTAGTGTGATGTTCTTATGAAATACCTGAGTAGTGTGATGTTCTTATGAAATACCTGAGTAGTGTGATGTTCCTATGAAATACCTGAGTAGTGTGATGTTCTTATGAAATACCTGAGTAGTGTGATGTTCTTATGAAATACCTGAGTAGTGTGATATTACCGTGGGATACCTGAGTAGTGTGATGTTGCTGTGGGATGCCTTAGTAGTGTGATGTTGCTGTGAAATACCTGAGTAGTGTGATGTTACTGTGGGATGCCTTAGTAGTGTGATGTTGCTGTGAAATACCTGAGTAGTTTGATGTTACTGTGAAATACCTGAATAATGTGATGTTACTGTGAAATAGCTGAGTAGTGTGATGTTCTTATGAAATACCTGAGTAGTGTGATGTTCCTATAAAATACCTGAGTAGTGTGATGTTGCTGTGGGATACCTGAGTAGTGTGATGCTACTGTGAAATACCTGAGTAGTGTGGTGTTGCTGTGGGATACCTGAGTAGTGTGATGCTACTGTGAAATACCTGAGTAGTGTGATGTTGCTGTGGGATACTTGAGTAGTGTGATGTTACTGTGGGATGCCTTAGTAGTGTGATGTTGCTGTGAAATACCTGAGTAGTGTGATGTTACTGTGAAATACCTGAGTAGTGTGATGTTACTGTGAAATACCTGAGTAGTGTGATGTTACTGTGAAATGCCTGAGTAGTGTGATGTTGCTGTAGGATACCTGAGTAGTCTGATGTTGCTGTGGGATACCTGAGTAGTGTGATGTTGCTGTGGGATGCCTTAGTAGTGTGATGTTCTTTTGAAATACCTGAGTAGTGTGATGTTACTGTGGGATGCCTTAGTAGTGTGATGTTCTTTTGAAATACCTGAGTAGTGTGATGTTACTGTGAAATACCTGAGTAGTGTGATGTTGCTGTGAAATACCTGAGTAGTGTGATGTTACTGTGAAATACCTGAGTAATCTGATGTTCTTATGAAATACCTGAGTAGTGTGATGTTCTTATGAAATACCTGAGTAGTGTGATGTTCCTATGAAATACCTGAGTAGTGTAATGTTACTGTGAAATACCTGAGTAGTGTGATGTTCTTATGAAATACCTGAGTAGTGTGATGTTCCTATGAAATACCTGAGTAGTGTGATGTTACTGTGAAATACCTGAGTAGTGTGATATTACCGTGGGATACCTGAGTAGTGTGATGTTACTGTGAAATGCCTGAGTAATGTGATGTTCTTATGAAATACCTGAGTAGTGTGATGTTCTTATGAAATACCTGAGTAGTGTGATGTTCCTATGAAATACCTGAGTAGTGTGATATTACCGTGGGATACCTGAGTAGTGTGATGTTACTGTGAAATGCCTGAGTAATGTGATGTTCTTATGAAATACCTGAGTAGTGTGATGTTCCTATGAAATACCTGAGTAGTGTGATGTTCCTATGAAATACCTGAGTAGTGTGATATTACCGTGGGATACCTGAGTAGTGTGGTGTTGCTGTGGGATACCTGAGTAGTGTGATGCTACTGTGAAATACCTGAGTAGTGTGATGTTGCTGTGGGATACTTGAGTAGTGTGATGTTACTGTGGGATGCCTTAGTAGTGTGATGTTGCTGTGAAATACCTGAGTAGTGTGATGTTACTGTGAAATACCTGAGTAATGTGATATTACTGTGAAATACCTGAGTAGTGTGATGTTCTTACGAAATACCTGAGTAGTGTGATGTTCCTATGAAATACCTGAGTAGTGTGATGTTACTGTGAAATACCTGAGTAGTGTGATGTTACTGTGAAATACCTGAGTAGTGTGATGTTACTGTGAAATACCTGAGTAGTGTGATGTTACTGTGAAATGCCTGAGTAGTGTGATGTTACTGTGAAATACCTGAGTAGTGTGATGTTACTGTGAAATGCCTGAGTAATGTGATGTTACTGTGAAATACCCGAGTAGTGTGATGTTCCTATGAAATACCTGAGTAGTGTGATGTTACTGTGAAATACCTGAGTAGTGTGATGTGACTGTGAAATGCCTGAGTAGTGTGATGTTGCTGTGAAATACCTGAGTAGTGTGATGTTCCTATGAAATACCTGAGTAGTGTGATGTTACTGTGAAATACCTGAGTAGTGTGATGTTACTGTGAAATACCTGAGTAGTGTGATGTTACTGTGAAATACCTGAGTAGTGTGATGTTACTGTGAAATGCCTGAGTAGTGTGATGTTACTGTGAAATACCTGAGTAGTGTGATGTTCTTATGAAATACCTGAGTAGTGTGATGTTCCTATAAAATACCTGAGTAGTGTGATGTTCCTATGAAATGCCTGAGTAGTGTGATGTTACTGTGAAATACCTGAGTAGTGTGATGTTCTTATGAAATACCTGAGTAGTGTGATGTTCCTATGAAATACCTGAGTAGTGTGATGTTCCTATGAAATACCTGAGTAGTGTGATGTTACTGTGAAATACCTGAGTAGTGTGATGTTACTGTGAAATACCTGAGTAGTGTGATGTTACTGTGAAATGCCTGAGTAGTGTGATGTTACTGTGAAATACCTGAGTAGTGTGATGTTCTTATGAAATACCTGAGTAGTGTGATGTTCCTATAAAATACCTGAGTAGTGTGATGCTACTGTGAAATACCTGAGTAGTGTGATGTTGCTGTGGGATACCTGAGTAGTGTGATTTTACTGTGAAATACCTGAGTAGTGTGGTGTTGCTGTGGGATACCTGAGTAGTGTGATGCTACTGTGAAATACCTGAGTAGTGTGATGTTACTGTGAAATACCTGAGTAGTGTGTTGTTACTGTGAAATACCAGAGTAATGTGATGTTACTGTGAAATACCTGAGTAGTGTGATGTTCTTATGAAATACCTGAGTAGTGTGATGTTCCTATGAAATACCTGAGTAGTGTGATGTTACTGTGAAATACCCGAGTAGTGTGATGTTGCTGTGGGATACCTGAGTAGTGTGATGCTACTATGAAATACCCGAGTAGTGTGATGTTGCTGTGGGATACCAGAGTGGTGTGATGTTACTGTGGGATGCCTTAGTAGTGTGATGTTGCTGTGGGATACCTGAGTAGTGTGATGTTACTGTGGGATGCCTTAGTAGTGTGGTGTTGCTGTAAAATACCTGAGTAGTGTGATGTTACTGTGAAATACCTGAGTAGTGTGATGTTACTGTGAAATGCCTGAGTAGTGTGATGTTGCTGTGAAATACCTGAGTAGTGTGATGTTGCTGTGAAATACCTGAGTAGTGTGATGTTACTGTGAAATACCTGAGTAGTGTGATGTTACTGTGAAATACCTGAGTAGTGTGATGTTGCTGTGAAATACCTGAGTAGTGTGATGTTGCTGTGAAATACCTGAGTAGTGTGATGTTACTGTGAAATGCCTGAGTAGTGTGATGTTGCTGTGGGATACCTGAGTAGTCTGATGTTGCGGTGGGATACCTGAGTAGTGTGATGTTATTGTGAAATACCTGAGTAGTGTGATGTTACTGTGAAATACCTGAGTAGTGTGATGTTACTGTGAAATGCCTGAGTAGTGTGATGTTGCTGTGGGATACCTGAGGAGTGTGATGTTACTGTGGGATGCCTTAGTAGTGTGATGTTCTTTTGAAATACCTGAGTAGTGTGATGTTACTGTGAAATACCTGAGTAGTCTGATGTTGCTGTGGGATACCTGAGTAGTGTGATGTTGCTGTGGGATACCTGAGGAGTGTGATGTTACTGTGGGATGCCTTAGTAGTGTGATGTTCTTTTGAAATACCTGAGTAGTGTGATGTTACTGTGAAATACCTGAGTAATGTGATGTTCTTATGAAATATCTGAGTAGTTTGGTGTTCTTATGAAATACCTGAGTAGTGTGATGTTCCTATGAAATACCTGAGTAGTGTAATGTTACTGTGAAATACCTGAGTAGTGTGATGTTGCTGTGAAATACCTGAGTAGTGTGATGTTACTGTGAAATACCTGAGTAATGTGATGTTCTTATGAAATACCTGAGTAGTTTGGTGTTCTTATGAAATACCTGAGTAGTGTGATGTTCCTATGAAATACCTGAGTAGTGTAATGTTACTGTGAAATACCTGAGTAGTGTGATGTTCTTATGAAATACCTGAGTAGTGTGATGTTCCTATGAAATACCTGAGTAGTGTGATGTTACTGTGAAATACCTGAGTAGTGTGATGTTGCTGTGAAATACCTGAGTAGTGTGATGTTACTGTGAAATACCTGAGTAATGTGATGTTCTTATGAAATACCTGAGTAGTTTGGTGTTCTTATGAAATACCTGAGTAGTGTGATGTTCCTATGAAATACCTGAGTAGTGTAATGTTACTGTGAAATACCTGAGTAGTGTGATGTTCTTATGAAATACCTGAGTAGTGTGATGTTCCTATGAAATACCTGAGTAGTGTGATGTTACTGTGAAATACTTGAGTAGTGTGATATTACCGTGGGATACCTGAGTAGTGTGATGTTACTGTGAAATGCCTGAGTAATGTGATATTACCGTGGGATACCTGAGTAGTGTGATGTTACTGTGAAATGCCTGAGTAATGTGATGTTCTTATGAAATACCTGAGTAGTGTGATGTTCTTATGAAATACATGAGTAGTGTGATGTTCTTATGAAATACCTGAGTAGTGTGATGTTCCTATGAAATACCTGAGTAGTGTGATGTTCTTATGAAATACCTGAGTAGTGTGATGTTCTTATGAAATACCTGAGTAGTGTGATATTACCGTGGGATACCTGAGTAGTGTGATGTTGCTGTGGGATGCCTTAGTAGTGTGATGTTGCTGTGAAATACCTGAGTAGTGTGATGTTACTGTGGGATGCCTTAGTAGTGTGATGTTGCTGTGAAATACCTGAGTAGTTTGATGTTACTGTGAAATACCTGAATAATGTGATGTTACTGTGAAATAGCTGAGTAGTGTGATGTTCTTATGAAATACCTGAGTAGTGTGATGTTCCTATAAAATACCTGAGTAGTGTGATGCTACTGTGAAATACCTGAGTAGTGTGATGTTGCTGTGGGATACCTGAGTAGTGTGATTTTACTGTGAAATACCTGAGTAGTGTGATGTTGCTGTGGGATACCTGAGTAGTGTGATGTTACTGTGGGATGCCTTAGTAGTGTGATGTTGCTGTGAAATACCTGAGTAGTGTGATGTTACTGTGAAATACCTGAGTAGTGTGATGTTACTGTGAAATACCTGAGTAGTGTGATGTTACTGTGAAATGCCTGAGTAGTGTGATGTTGCTGTGGGATACCTGAGTAGTCTGATGTTGCTGTGGGATACCTGAGTAGTGTGATGTTGCTGTGGGATACCTGAGGAGTGTGATGTTACTGTGGGATGCCTTAGTAGTGTGATGTTCTTTTGAAATACCTGAGTAGTGTGATGTTACTGTGAAATACCTGAGTAGTGTGATGTTGCTGTGAAATACCTGAGTAGTGTGATGTTACTGTGAAATACCTGAGTAATCTGATGTTCTTATGAAATACCTGAGTAGTTTGATGTTCTTATGAAATACCTGAGTAGTGTGATGTTCCTATGAAATACCTGAGTAGTGTAATGTTACTGTGAAATACCTGAGTAGTGTGATGTTGCTGTGAAATACCTGAGTAGTGTGATGTTACTGTGAAATACCTGAGTAATCTGATGTTCTTATGAAATACCTGAGTAGTGTGATGTTCTTATGAAATACCTGAGTAGTGTGATGTTCCTATGAAATACCTGAGTAGTGTGATGTTACTGTGAAATACCTGAGTAGTGTGATATTACCGTGGGATACCTGAGTAGTGTGATGTTACTGTGAAATGCCTGAGTAATGTGATGTTCTTATGAAATACCTGAGTAGTGTGATGTTCTTATGAAATACCTGAGTAGTGTGATGTTCCTATGAAATACCTGAGTAGTGTGATATTACCGTGGGATACCTGAGTAGTGTGATGTTACTGTGAAATGCCTGAGTAATGTGATGTTCTTATGAAATACCTGAGTAGTGTGATGTTCCTATGAAATACCTGAGTAGTGTGATATTACCGTGGGATACCTGAGTAGTGTGATGTTGCTGTGGGATGCCTTAGTAGTGTGATGTTGCTGTGGGATACCTGAGTAGTGTGATGTTGCTGTGGGATGCCTTAGTAGTGTGATGTTGCTGTGAAATACCTGAGTAGTGTGATGTTACTGTGAAATACCTGAATAATGTGATGTTACTGTGAAATAGCTGAGTAGTGTGATGTTCTTATGAAATACCTGAGTAGTGTGATGTTCCTATAAAATACCTGAGTAGTGTGATGCTACTGTGAAATACCTGAGTAGTGTGATGTTGCTGTGGGATACCTGAGTAGTGTGATTTTACTGTGAAATACCTGAGTAGTGTGGTGTTGCTGTGGGATACCTGAGTAGTGTGATGCTACTGTGAAATACCTGAGTAGTGTGATGTTGCTGTGGGATACTTGAGTAGTGTGATGTTACTGTGGGATGCCTTAGTAGTGTGATGTTGCTGTGAAATACCTGAGTAGTGTGATGTTACTGTGAAATACATGAGTAGTGTGATGTTACTGTGAAATACCTGAGTAGTGTGATGTTACTGTGAAATGCCTGAGTAGTGTGATGTTGCTGTGGGATACCTGAGTAGTGTGATGTTGCTGTGGGATACCTGAGGAGTGTGATGTTACTGTGGGATGCCTTAGTAGTGTGATGTTCTTTTGAAATACCTGAGTAGTGTGATGTTACTGTGAAATACCTGAGTAGTGTGATGTTGCTGTGAAATACCTGAGTAGTGTGATGTTACTGTGAAATACCTGAGTAATCTGATGTTCTTATGAAATACCTGAGTAGTTTGATGTTCTTATGAAATACCTGAGTAGTGTGATGTTACTGTGAAATACCTGAGTAGTGTGATATTACCGTGGGATACCTGAGTAGTGTGATGTTACTGTGAAATGCCTGAGTAATGTGATGTTCTTATGAAATACCTGAGTAGTGTGATGTTCTTATGAAATACCTGAGTAGTGTGATGTTCCTATGAAATACCTGAGTAGTGTGATATTACCGTGGGATACCTGAGTAGTGTGATGTTACTGTGAAATGCCTGAGTAATGTGATGTTCTTATGAAATACCTGAGTAGTGTGATGTTCCTATGAAATACCTGAGTAGTGTGATGTTCCTATGAAATACCTGAGTAGTGTGATATTACCGTGGGATACCTGAGTAGTGTGATGTTGCTGTGGGATACCTGAGTAGTGTGATGTTGCTGTGAAATACCTGAATAATGTGATGTTACTGTGAAATAGCTGAGTAGTGTGATGTTACTGTGAAATAGCTGAGTAGTGTGATGTTCTTATGAAATACCTGAGTAGTGTGATGTTCCTATAAAATACCTGAGTAGTGTGATGCTACTGTGAAATACCTGAGTAGTGTGATGTTGCTGTGGGATACCTGAGTAGTGTGATTTTACTGTGAAATACCTGAGTAGTGTGGTGTTGCTGTGGGATACCTGAGTAGTGTGATGTTACTGTGAAATGCCTGAGTAGTGTGATGTTGCTGTGGGATACTTGAGTAGTGTGATGTTACTGTGGGATGCCTTAGTAGTGTGATGTTGCTGTGAAATACCTGAGTAGTGTGATGTTACTGTGAAATACCTGAGTAATGTGATATTACTGTGAAATACCTGAGTAGTGTGATGTTCTTACGAAATACCTGAGTAGTGTGATGTTCCTATGAAATACCTGAGTAGTGTGATGTTACTGTGAAATACCTGAGTAGTGTGATGTTACTGTGAAATACCTGAGTAGTGTGATGTTACTGTGAAATACCTGAGTAGTGTGATGTTACTGTGAAATGCCTGAGTAGTGTGATGTTACTGTGAAATACCTGAGTAGTGTGATGTTACTGTGAAATACCCGAGTAGTGTGATGTTCCTATGAAATACCTGAGTAGTGTGATGTTACTGTGAAATACCTGAGTAGTGTGATGTTACTGTGAAATGCCTGAGTAGTGTGATGTTACTGTGAAATACCTGAGTAGTGTGATGTTACTGTGAAATGCCTGAGTAGTGTGATGTTACTGTGAAATGCCTGAGTAATGTGATGTTACTGTGAAATACCCGAGTAGTGTGATGTTCCTATGAAATACCTGAGTAGTGTGATGTTCCTATGAAATACCTGAGTAGTGTGATATTCCTGCGGGGGACCTCCTTCAGCTCACTCAGTGAGGCCACCTTTCCAGCAAAGCAGTAGTTGGGGTTGTAGTCAGTCATGATGGTGGAGGTCCGAATCTTGCTCAGCTTGTACTCTGGACTCTGCAGACCTACTCTTGCTGCATGCAGATGGTTCTTCTTCCGGTAGTAGACTGTAGGGAGACAGAGAGCCAGGGTGTGGGCAGAGAGAGAGACTGTTAAAGGTAAAGTATACATCGCAATTATATGCTGTAATCACTTACATTACCAGCATGCCTTTGCTGTGACACAGCTATGAAAGGAATTAAGCGCATAATTACCAGACTTAAAATGTAATATAAACCATGCAACTCTCTTAAGACTTGCTGAGAGGCTCCTCAGAAATTATGAAGCCTTATCAGTCTTTCAACCAGAACTTTCAACATTGTCCTTCCCAATAAAATTTTCAGATGAAGAAGGCATGATAACATGCTGCTGTGAAAGAAATCCTCTCCCACCTGGTTGAAACAAGGGGCAGTGGGCATGCAACAAAAGATGAGAGGTTACAGCAACCCTCAAGCACACCAATTTATGCAGAATAGGAACACACACTGGCAGACGTCTGAAACAGTTGCTTCCTGAATATGTGCGAGCACACACTCCATCCAACCCCCTCCATAGGCTCAGGCTTTGTGTCTATAGGGACTCACCCTCTTCAAAGACAGCCCCGTCACCGATGCAGGTTGGTAGTCTGCCTTGGGAGGACGCTGCATGTAGGTGAGAGGTCCCCTTTGTCGCTGGGCCTCATGCACAGGCTGGGGGTGTGGGGGGAAGTGACCCTGGCACAGACTACCAACCTGCATAGGGGAGAGCTCAGGTGAAGAGACACTGTTAACTGTCTGAGCGCTCCTCCTCATGCTTGACCTGTGCCATTCTGTCCCTGTAGACCCACCTGAAGACAATGCAGTCTTCTGGGCCAGAGCCAACAATGGGCTGACACACAATCCGCAGTGTGTTCAGAGGCAGGCCAGATTCACTGTTAAAGGTAACTCTCTCCATAGGAGCATCCCAACAGGCATTCAGTCGTGCAACCAGCTGCAGGGCCAGAGACTTTTAGTAAGGGGTAAGGTGGGGTGGGTCCCAAGGCCTCTCATTTGAGGAGAGCTCAACATACAGTTAAGGCACTCTGCCTATGGGGCATTGGATGTACAGTCTGTACCGTGAGAAAAACCTACCATGAACTTCTAGCTAGATACTGAGCCATAGGCCCTAACTCTGGGTAGGAGTATACAAGGGCACAGATCTGGGATGGTATGGGCTAAGCTGAGCGGGTATAGAGACTGTGCTGGGAGGGTCACACTCTGGACCTAGTCTGGAATCGTTTAAGCATGGATGGATTTTAACATTTCAGATCACACTGATGTGATGATGGTTGCAGGTGTCTGATAGAACCCTTAGAACTCAAGGAATGCAGATTCAATGAGTCAAAATGTAAGAAAATCATAGGATACAATGGGATTAAAGGACTTCAATATATGAGCAACAGCCATTAATCTCAACCAAGGGCCCAGCACAATGAGGGCTTAGCAAAATGAGAAAATGGTGGTGTGGCAGTGTCAAAGCGAGTTCTCATGCTCAGCTGTGCTGAGTCAATACTAATAGTGAATTATGTTACAGGTTTTACCAGCTTGACATTGACTCTGAGTCTCAAGTCACACTGGGGGAGGCATTACCTTCATTACTTTGAGCCCCGATAAAATCACAGCACAGTTACACCAGAATATTTCACATAAGACTCATAATTAGAGAAAACTAATTCCCATAAATACCATCTCTAAATGAGATGAAATTAGATTTGCATATTTTTATAAATACAGAATCCAACCGTTAAAATGGTGGGTAATTTATAAAACCCAATTTTCAAGTTATGTAACAAACTCAATGCAGTGATGAAATGAGATTTATTTTAATGAGATAAAATAATAAAACCTGACAGATAGTAGCTCACATTTTTCCTGCCTAGCTCTGTAAAAATAATCTTTTTGGCATTTATAAGAAAAGTACACATTGAAATTATGTTTTCAGTAACTGTAACTAGAATTTCATGTGTGCACCATGTGCCTCACTTACTGGATCAGGTTACCCTCTATCAGTGAAGTTCAGATTTATAAGAAGATAACATTAACTTCACTGATTTTCCAGTTCTTAGCATTTGAATAGCCACACTTCCTCCATCTTGTTCATCTTAACAACAGGAATTGTTGGAGCCTCACAACCCCCCCCCCCCCCCCACCACCACCACCACCACCTTCCCCCATCACTTCCCTCAAAAGACTGTTAGAACACTGACTGACAGAACTGCCTCTAGTCAAGAGGATGTGGTTGCGTTACAAACAGGCTTTATTCAGCACAGAGCACAGTAATACAAGATATGACTGGAGTCACATCACAACATGATTTACAGTTCAAGGTGTTTCATAATGTCGCACACATCAACCTCAACACCTATTCACCAATTAAAACCACCGCAGGAGAACAAGGCTGGACCTTTTTACCACTAATAAATTACCAGACAGGCATGTTAAATGTTTATTATAATTTCTTCCTGCCAGAAATTTGTTTGGTTAAATTATTCAGAACATAGTTAACAATATTATAGAGTAATACATATGTTTATACATATTGTTTGAATCCAATATAATAGCAGGTAATGGACGCCACATTTACAGTGATAGCAGGATTTTCAAAATTATGGCAATACATGATAGACATGATATTTATACATTGTTATGGAGTTTATTTTTGATGGGACCATTTGTAAACTTGTTACACTAAATCTGCCACTGCAATTACCACAAATAAACAGGAAGTAAATCTATACCTGGTTGGCACTGAGGGAAACGGGGGTGATACTAAAATATGACAAACAGAACAACACCCAGGTGGATTTTTACATTAATGTCTGCACTGGACTCCTTGTATATTCCCTCTCTCTCCTACTTTCACCAAAAAAAAAAAAAAATATATTATCCTGATGAGCTCTACTTCAGAAACAACATAGCAGCAGTCATTAAAATATTGGTCAGTGGAGACAGGTTGCACAATTGCAAGAATAAATTGAACATTAATATAATTATTCCTTTGTTGTCAAAGCAATACTATCAAATATCTAAATAAACAATAGTTAAAAGTTAATAGCAGTATTTTTTAAATTCCCTAGTGATTCCTGTAAGCAGTTCTGTGCAGAGTAACAGAGGCCCAGTCCCAATACTCACACTTTAGCACTTACGCACTTCAAATGCGGGTGCCCGTGAGAACCTCCAGGGGCTCAGTCTGTCCCATTTCTTATTTTGCAAGTGCGCGAGTGCTTGACTGCGCACTTTATGAGCCCACATCAAACCAAACTTCGCTGAAGCGTATTTCCCATAGTTCTTTGTGTTATCGTGACTTTCACACTCTGACCAATCAGAGCTGTATTCTGTGTGCAAGTAGGCAACTCACTGCACAATCAAGCGTAGGTACTAGGAATATTATGCACAACGATGGCGAAGAAAATCATCAAAATCATTCAAGTATAAAGTGAAAACTAGTTAAATCATGAATTTTTACTAACTCTTACATGTTAAAAAATATATATTTATGTATGATGCTCAATAAATAAGTCATGCGATTTTTCCTATATATTCACATTTTATTGTAGCGAAGCATCGGTGCTGTAGGCCTAAGGGCTGCAGCCTAATGAAATAGCCTACATAGGCTACAGCAGAAAGGCTTCTCAGGCTGGCTGGTAACATTAGCTAATTATAACAAATAACAAATACGGGACCTACAGTAGGCTACAGTTAACACATTTATTAAACTTAACTCGGCACTGGGTTTTCCCAAACAGCTCTACTGTTCTAGCTAGCTATTATGCAGATGAAATGGATATAACGTTACAAAGCTAATGTCCTCTAGCGTTTGTTTTATTACTTTTAATCGCAACATGCCATATATTGAAATTTAGCTCGACAGAGGTACAGATCTTGGGTAAAGAGGAGTTTACTGATCTGTACCTCTGTCGAGTTCAATATATGGCGTGTTGTGATTCAGTCATTAAACCTACTGAGCAGGTGACTTCCAGCGACACGCAACGTTGCACGTACGAGCAGATTTAATAAGATGAAGCGGGCTCGTCATTCTTGGCTCTCCAGTTAACGTCCAGTGGACATCCACATTAGACGGTGGATCTTAAAAAAAATACTTTTATTGCCAGTTTATGTACATAACTGACATTTATTTTTTGTTTATTATTAATTTATTCTTTCTTCACACAGCAATACTTTTTGGATTTTTTTTTTAATGAAGTGATCTTCCTATCTTCACGGAAACCATAGCTCAACTTTAAAATATTGATAAACGTATCTTCTCAGCCTATCTCACCCTAATTCACAATTAAAAAGTGATCTAAATAAAGTACGGAGTCCTCATCTTATAAATTTTCATTCTGGCTACTCGGGAGACGTCCTATAGACAACACGCC